>JACEFZ010019536.1:0-36844 GCA_014155875.1 Cepaea nemoralis
TCACCTTGTGATGGCCACATGCCGAATTAGATTGTGTTGCATGTGAAGTGTAAATAAAACCATCAAACTTAGTGTTACCGTGTGTCCCGTCAAATCATTCTGTACTTGTGTATGTCTCACATATGTTAGGTCCAGCGAGCCAGATTCATTAGATTGTAAGACCCTGACAGGTACACCATTTACATGTACAATAAGTGGGTACACCATTTACACGTACAATAAGTGAGTACACCATTACATGTACAATAAGTGGGTACACCATTTACATGTACAATAAGTGGGTACACCATTTACATGTACAATAAGTGGGTACACCATTTACATGTACAATAAGTGGGTACACCTTTTACACGTACAATAAGGGGGTTTACACTGTTTACGTATACAATAAGTGGGTGCACTATTTTTTATTTTTAAACGTTACACACCCCTTACAGGACGTTGCAGACAACACCAGCTTTTTTCAGCTGCTGCTGATTTACTAGGCAATTTTTACGTTCAGTAGTTTGCCATTGCTTTCCGAACGACCAGCTCCCATACCAAACAGGGTTATAACACAAACACAACACAGTCTGGTGCACTATTTACACATATATAAGAAGTAGGAAAAACTATTGACATACGCATTCAGTGGGTAATCTATTTACACATACACATGAAGTGGATGGGACTATTCATACATATTGCAAGAAAATGGTGAACTACTTTACACATATACAACAAGTGTGCAAGCTATATACACATACATGAAGTATATATATAAAAGTGGGTAAACTACTCACACACATACACTTATGTGTACGTACCAAGTGAATAATGGAGCCACAGTGTCACTTTCTTCAACCTTGATAGATGAAAAACCATGCTGTGGAGACGAAACAAACAGTTAATCTTTTTTCTTCTTCTTCAAACACTTCAGAAATCATCTGTATGTGACATGCTGGTATGCATCATATGTTATTACTTTATTATGTTTAGTCAGAGTATACTAAAGAGATCTGATAAGAGTGTGTATTTCTTACAAGGTGTATACATCATGTCCTCTGTCAAAGTAATATACTTCTGATCTTGCTATCACTCTTAGCAACAAACATGGAGTACTCACTAGTTCAAAGTGAAACTTGTTAATTTTAATTTACATTTCTATATTGTGCCTGATGGTTACTTCAATAACTGTGGAGCGACACTGAGCTGTGAATTTTGTGTGGAATGCTTTTACAACTGTCCGCGGTTATTTGTAGCATGAACTGCATGTTCGGAATGATGACGGCCGTACATGTTGCTGAACTGACTGGGTTGCCTTATGCAGTAATGTATGGCTGCTGGTTTTTAGTAACTGCCACTTCCATCGATGATGAACTGTATTTTTCTGTGGAGGACTTTTGTGTTGGCATTCTGGCGGCAGCATTATGCACAGTGTACCTGTGAGGGCTGTTGGTTTGTCGAGACTCCTGTCTGTATTCCACTTTCCACAAGGGGCAGTGAGCAGCCTTGGAACCGCAACTAAATGACTAAGTTACTTCAATGTTATTTCTGTGCTTTGTGTATTGTAGTTTGTTACTTGTTTTTATGTGCTGATGAAAAGCTTGTCATCTCTATGTCTAGTTTTTGTAATTGTAATTTTGTGAAGCCAACCAAGACTTTGTGTTTTCTAATGGCTCACATGTCCACAGCTTTTGCTGCCTTTAAATGCATTTAAGTGAATACCGGGAGAACTTAGCTGCCTGGCGCAATCATATCTCTGCTGGCACGGCAACTTTGGACCAGTTAAGAATCAAGCAAGCTACAGAGGCATGCCATATGAAAATCAAAGACGAGTTTCCTCCATCTTTTCAGCTTTTCTTGACTCAAAGCAATCTATTCAAACCATCTCGAAAAACAGTATATTCCTTACAGATGAAATATGATCTCCTCTGACAACAGACACACAAAAAACAGTCATCAATTATCATCATCATCAAATGCCATGCTAATCTGCATGAGCGAACAAGCATCTTAATATTTTGCAATCTTCAACAGGCATTTGTGGCTGACACCCTTTGTGCCATGACACAAGACTGTCAAGAATTTTCTCTCACTGTCTTCCTCTTTCTCTCTTTCCAGTTGCCACAAACATATTCCAGCTGTTGTTCTCTTATAATGTGGCAAAACATGATGACTACCTCTGTCTGATGTTTGTGACAAGTTGTCTTTGTGCATTAGCCTCTTTGCATGGTACCTTATTTTAGCTGTCCAAGGAATTTTCTGATGTTTGTGACAAGTTGTCTTTGTGCATTAGCCCTCTTTGCATGGTACCTTATTTTAGCTGTCCAAGAATTTTCTGATGTTTGTGACGAGTTGTCTTTGTGTCTTAGCCTCTTTGCATGGTACCCTTATTTTAGCTGTCCAAGGAATTTTCTGATGTTTGTGACAAGTTGTTCTTTGTACATTAGCCTCTTTGCATGGTACCTTATTGTAGCTGTCCAAGGGATTTTCTGATGTTTGTGACAAGTTGTCTTTGTGCATTAGCCTCTTTGCATGGTACCTTATTGTAGCTGTTCCAAGGGATTTTCTGATGTTTGTGACAAGTTGTCTTTGTGCATTAGCCTCTTTGCATGGTACCTTATTGTAGCTGTCCAAGGATTTTCTGATGTTTGTGACAAGTTTTCTTTGTGAATTAGCCTCTTTGCATGGTACCTATTGTAGCTGTCCAAGGGATTTTCTGATGTTTGTAACAAGTTGTCTTTTGTGCATTAGCCTCTTTGCATGGTACCTTATTTTTAGAGTCCAAGAATTTTCAGCATTCTTTCTGTACAACTCCATTTCTGAAGCTTCTAGAGATGTTTTGCCAGACAACAACAGTGGCTGATCAATCTACCATGAGTTGGTTGGTGCAGAAATGAATAAAACAATGATCTTTTATTGCAATGATGGACATACACACAACAGTAGCTGAACTTAATATACATGAGTGGTTGGTGCAGATGTTACATGTCAGTTTTATCAACTTTCAGTACAATAAAGACAATGTTGGCAATGATTGATTGACTGATTTAGGGATCGACATCACAACATTCGGGGGATTCCCATAAGTGCTCCGTCCCCATCCTCAGTAGCCAGCGAAGAGTTCCAACACTAATAGTACCAGTAGCAATCTGATTATAAGTCCGTCTCGCCTTTCCTCTGAGCGTTGAGCGTCGGCCAGATCCCCTCGTCACTCCTCGCTGTCTCATTCTTGCCAGACCTATGGTAATCCATTGCTCCTCCGAGGTGTGCACTGTGCTCCCACAAGGCCGCAACCACATCTGCCTTGTCATGTATCAATACTCCACCAAGTCTGCAGAGCCAGCCAATCTGTCCGCCTGTTCATTTCCCAGCACACCGGCATGCCCCGGAGAAAAGATCCAGGCGATGCTTTGTCACCCGTGACCACTCCGAAGCGAAGCAAGCCACTCCGCACGAAGCCTGCCTGTCCTCACCCTCGTCAGCATGCTTTCAATGTTGGCAATGATGGACACACACACAATAGTAGCTGATCAATATGCAATGATTTTGGTTGGTACAAAGTTACATGTCTCTGTGGTGAAGTGGTCAAAGCCAGCTTCCTTGCACTCCGAAGTTTGTGGGGTTCGATTCCAGACCACGTCATTCGACTCACAAATGCATTTTTCTCAGAGAGTCCTGGGGGTCGCCGCTGGAGCTAACAGAGTTCGCGGCTTTGCGTGACGCTCTACGAGTTACATGGACGTTTCGCGCTTTGCGTGACGAAAGAGACTGAGGCATATGAGATAAAACCCGGTGCAATGAAGTCGATCGTCTCGCCTTTTTTTTTTTTTTAAAGAGTTTAACCCGTCAGTTTTCCTCATGAGAAAATTTCAGTCAAACACTATAGGAAGTAATCGGACAATGTTTTCCCAACCTGCTTTAAAGCATCAACGATGGTGTGCTAAGCTTGGTGTCCCAAAGATATATGGCTTGCGCCACAGCAGACTTCCATCGGCGTCTTCTCTTTCGGGACAGCTGGGTCTCTTTGTCTTTGGATAGTCGCTGTGGAACACATGTGATCAATTTTTACCTTAGACATCATCAATTTATGACATGATGCATTACTGGTATGTAAAATGTTATGTAGAGGTTAAAAAGTTTTCAGAGAACCTATAGCACAACTATCTATTACCATCAAGTGCCCTGCCAGCTGGCATAGGTGTTCATGTCTCTCCACAGATCTCAGCCTTGGTGTTCATGTCTCTCCACAGATCTCAGTCCTTGGTGTTCATGTCTATCCACAAATCTCAGTCCTTGGTGTTCATGTCTATCCACATATTTCAGTCCTTGGTGTTCATGTCTCTCCACAGATCTCAAGTCCCTTGGTGTTCATGTCTCTCCACAGATCTCAGTCCTTGGTGTTCATGTCTCTCCACAGATCTCAACCTTGGTGTTCATGTCTCTCCACAGATCTCAGGTCCTTGGTGTTCATGTCTCTCCACAGATCTCAAGTCCTTGGTGTTCATGTCTCTCCACAGATCTCAGTCCTTGGTGTTCATGTCTCTCCACAGATCTCAGTCCTTGGTGTTCATGTCTCTCCACAGATCTCAGTCCTTGGTGTTCATGTCTCTCCACAGATCTCAGTCCTTTGGTGTTCATGTCTCTCCACAGATCTCAGTCCTTGGTGTTCATGTCTCTCCACAGATCTCAGTCCTTGGTGTTCATGTCTCTCAACAGATCTCAGTCCTTGGTGTTCATGTCTCTCCACAGATCTCAGTCCTTGGTGTTCATGTCTCTCCACAGATCTCAGTCCTTGGTGTTCATGTCTATCCACAGATCTCAGTCCTTGGTGTTCATGTCTCTCCACAGATCTCAGTCCCTTGGTGTTATGTCTCTCCACAGATCTCAGTCCTTTGGTGTTCATGTCTCTCCTACAGATCTCAGCCCTTGGTGTTCATGTCTCTCCACAGATCTCAGTCCTTGGTGTTCATGTCTCTCCACAGATCTCACGTCCTTTGGTGTTCATGTCTCTCCACAGATCTCAGTCCTTGGTGTTCATGTCTCTCCACATATCTTCAGTCCTTGGTGTTCATGTCTCTCCACAGATCTCAGTCCTTGGTGTTCATGTCTCTCCACAGATCTCAGTCCTTGGTGTTCATGTCTCTCCACAGATCTCAGTCCTTGGTGTTCATGTTCTCTCCACAGATCTCAGTCCTTGGTGTTCATGTCTCTCCACAGATCTCAGTCCTTGGTGTTCATGTCTCTCCACAGATCTCAGTCCTTGGTGTTCATGTCTCTCCACAGATCTCAGTCCTTGGTGTTCATGTCTCTCCACAGATCTCAGTCTTGGTGTTCATGTCTCTCCACAGATCTCAGTCCTTGGTGTTCATGTCTCTCCACAGATCTCAGTCCTTGGTGTTCATGTCTCTCCACAGATCTCAGTCCTTGGTGTTCATGTCTCTCCACAGATCTCAGTCCTTGGTGTTCATGTCTCTCCACAGATCTCAGTCCTTGGTGTTCATGTCTCTCCACAGATCTCAGTCCTTGGTGTTCTGTCTCTTTACAGATCTCGTCCTTGGTGTTCATGTCTCCCCAAAGATCTTAGTGTTTGCTATTCTGGATCAACTGTGCTGATGATATTCCTCCATACCACCATCTAAGTCCATCCAGCATAATTTCTCTTGGTTGGCCTCTGCTTCATTTCCCATTAATTTTTCTAGTTGTCACGATGTTCTAAAATGCCTCCTCTTCTTAGGCACAAGACCAAAGAAAGCTGTTAAAATTGTCTGTCATGAATACAGCACAACACCAACAAATAAATAAAAGTGAACATTTTGAGAACATAAATCTCCCCTGTGGCAACATACGGATGTAAATCATGAACCACTTCACATTCACTCTACAATAAATGTGAACATTTGAGAACATACATCTTCCCTGTGGCAACATAGGGGTATAAATCATCGACAATTCCACATTCATTATACAATAAAAGTGAACATTTTCAGAACATACATCTTCCCTGTGACAACATACAGAAGTAAATCATGTATAATTCCAGATTCACTATACAACAAAAGTGAACATTTTCATGAACATTACATCTTCCCTGTGACAACATACAGAAGTAAATCATGGACAATTCCACATTCACTATACAATAAAGGCAAGGTTTTTGAAACTGTTTCAAAGAGTTTGCCATTGCTTTCTGAACGACCGGCATCCATAGCATTGTATGAAATCATTCAAGGCAGTCTCCTGCCAAATCTCCCACAGCTGTCGATCAATATAAAGAATATTAAAAGTGATTTCTCCACAACAAAAGAAATCACTTTCACCACAAGAACTCACCTTGAGCAAAAACTTGTTGTCCTTAGTAACCAGTGATGCTGTTACCAAGGACAGTGCTGATCCTGGTTTGACCTCCACAGGTTCCAGGCGTTTGCCAGCTGTGGACATATATTCAATATTTACGAGTTAGTTAGTTAATCGAGGTTCCAACTTCATTGCAAAGTGTCGCCCCATTATGCTCCGTTCCTGTGCCAGTGAATATCACACAAAATGCTCCTCACTGCCCCATGTGAAAAGTGGAACAGACAGGAGTCTCGAAAAACCAACAGCCTACACAGAACACATGCATAAGGCCACTACCAGAATGCCAAGACAAAAGTTTCATCATGAAAAACACAGCTAATCGCCGATGGAAGCGGCAGTCACTAGAAAACCAGCAGCCACACTTTACCGCATAAGACAAACCCAGTTAGTTCAGCAACCTGCCGGTCCACCATTTTTCTAGCATGCAGTTCACGATACAAACAACCGCAGACTGATGTAAAAGCACTCCACATGAAATTCACAGCTCACAGTGTCGCTCCGCTCACTTAACTCAATAGCTGGGTGACATATTCATGCACTACAGTCCAACATGAGGAAAATGCATAAGCAAACAGTAGCCACAAGAATAAACACCCGAGAGGCCTTAATAGTTCAACCGCCTATCCTCGATGTTATTTACGAGTAACTTGAAGAAATGTGTATGCTACCAGATAGCTTGCATGTGTTCTCTGGCTGTGAACTCCAGCGTGAAGTCCTGTATGTCGGATGAATACATCCTGTTGTCCAACATCAGTGTGATGTCATACCGGACCTGGGGCTTGCCTGAGTATCCGTTGTCCCATGTCTGGCTTATTGGTGCGCAGACTGGTGGTTCCTCGCAATGCAGGCAGATACTCTCCGGCTTCGGAGGAATCATCGATCCTACCGATGTTAGCCAGGTCCCCGTGTCAGCAGGTCTTGGCCAGTATAGATCCCGGCCCTGGTGCCTTGGAAACACCTCTGCGTCCTACTACCAGATAGAACCTGGGATATTCACATATGACCTTCCTGGGCCACTTCTGGGCATCACTTTGGCACACCAAGTAATAAAATCAGTGTCGGCTGATGAAAGTCAAGCTTCCTTTTACATGCCTTAATCTGAATTGGGTGTATGGTTCTAGACCCACCAGAGGGCTTCAAATGACAACCTAAAAATGTGTTTGTGTGTATGAATATATTCTGAAAAAGTAAGAACAAATGTATCATTTTCCGATGTAGTCACCACTGTGTTCAATGCAAGTCCTCCAGCTCCGATAAAGTGCTTGGAGTCCTGTAGACAAATCTACTCTGAGAGTCACTACTCGGTGTGCCTGATCCAGTCGTGAACAGTCTGTCACAGAAATCGCGCTGTTTTCAAACTTCCTACTCCACTCATACTGGTATGACAGGCATGGATCATCATACTGGACCTTCATTCGCCGATTAATTTCTATAGGTTTCACCCCTTCACTGATAAAAAAAATGGATAACAGACCGCTGCTCCTCCTTAGTGGATGTCAAAAGTGGGGTGGCCATCTTTAAACTGTTCTTATGATGTCACCGTGTTCATCTGCACTGTGCTTAACACCCTTGACATCATTAACAACAATACTGGCAGGTTACAAGACAATGGCATGGTTATTGTAATTTCTACCACACTTTTAAGGTGTTTACGTGACGCTACCTTTATATATTTTTTAATGTTTTATTGATGTATCTCATCTCATCTCATCATGTTCCTCTTGTACCTTGCGGTGTCGAGGTGAAGTATAAACTTCGTGAGAGTGCCCGGTTATGGGCTTCGTATATCGACATTCCCATGGATTCTGTTATTCCCTCCGTCCAGCGTTTACGTGGTCGGCCTCTTCCTCTGTTTCCATCTGGTCTGTACGTCATTGCTTGTTGTGGCATGCTGTTGACTGGTAGCCTACTTGCATGGCCAAACCATTTGACTTGCTGCTTTCTAATAAAATCTAGAGCAGCTTTAACCCCCACTTTAGTCCTGATTTCTTCATTTCTGATCTTATCTCTTCTTGATACGTTGAGTATTCTTCTCAGGAACCTCATTTCTGTTGTTGTGATTTTTCTTTTCTCTTTTTCTGTCATTGTCCAGGTTTGGCATTGGTAGCACAGAGTTGGTAGGAAGATTGTATTGTAAAGTGCTTTCTTAGTAGTTATTGATACATGTTTGTTCTTTAGTATTGGTGCCATTTGTCCAATGAGTTGATTTGCCTTATTGCACCTATTTTCGATCTCGTCTTCTGATCTGCCATTTGATGATATTATACTTCCTAGGTACTTGAAGCTCTTTACTTGTTTCAAGGGATGTTCGTTTAGGTGAATTGTTGCTGTTTGTTCTTCTTTAGTTATAGTCATTACCTCTGTTTTGCTTGTGCTAATTTTCATGTTATGTTCCCTACACATTTCGTTTAGACTATTCATGTGGTCTTGTAATTCAGCTTCTGATTTTGCTATTAGTGCTTGGTCGTCCGCAAACAGGAGTTCTCTAATGGTTAGATTTGCAGATGGTTCTTCTTCTGTGTTCTCGTCATGCGGTATTCTTGCTGTCTCTGCTTGGCTGGTTTCTTTACATATGTTGTCTATATATGTTATGAACAAGAGAGGGGACAGGACACAACCTTGTCGTACTCCAGATCTTATGGTGAAGGGTTCTGAGTGTCCTCCAGTTGCTCTCACTATGCTTTATTGATGTATTTTAGCACCAAAACCAAGCAGAACTGGTGTTTTATTGTATAGTATCAAACCTAATCAGAATTGGTATTTTATTTTAAAGCACCAAAGTTAATCATAACTGGTGTTTTATTTTATACCACCAAAACTGTTCAGCAGAAACTGGTGTTATATTTTATAGCACCAAAACTAATCAGCAGAAAATGATGCTATATTGTATAGTACCAAAACTAATCAGCAGAAACTGGTGTTATATTTTATAGCACCACAACTAATCAGCAGAAACTGGCGATATATTTTATAGCACCAAAACTAATAAGAAATAACATAAGATATATTATTTAGCACCAAAACTAAGCAGCAGAAACTAGTGTTATATTTTATCACACCAAAACTAATCAGCAGAAACTAGTGTTGGATCACTCACCTCTTGCTCCATTTCCACAACCTCGAACTGACGCTTCACAGGAAGGGACAGTACCTCACCCTGTTTGTATGTCAGTGGTGACGGTTCCTGTATTACAAGAGATGTAAATATTTGTCACATAGTTGCACTTGTGTGATAAAGCTATTGCATTACAATCAATAACACTTTTTCTAAATTAGCACTTGTTTCTAAATTAGAAAGCACGCAAGAAAGACCCTGCTCCACAATCAATGAAATACTTTCTAAATTATAACAAAATGTAAAACGGACCTTGCTCTACAATCAATGAAATATTTTCTATCCTAAACAGAAATTTAAGAGACACTACTCTACAATCAATGAAATATTTTCTAACTTTAAAAGAATGTAAAAATGATCTGGCTCTACAATCAATGAACAATTTCTAAATTATAAAAGATGTAAGATGGACACTTCACTACAATCAGTGAAATATTTTCTAAATTGGAATGTTTAGAAGATGAATCCCATGTTAACTGAAGTTTTAAGATGAATTCCTCTCTACCATAAATCAATACTGTCTAATTGAGAAAGCTGAGAACATGAATCCCATGTTAACAATGTGTGTGAGCTTGAACCTTAATGGATTCTTGATGGAAAGAGAGCAAGGAGAAGACAAAGAGATGAATACCTGGATGGCTTGGTCATATGCTATCAACGAGACGAGAGCACAGACCTGATCCATGACACTGGTGCTCACACGAGATGGTGAACTAAGACTGTCCACACTACTGGCATGGCACATGATGATGATGTGCAATAAAAGTGATCATCTATATATATATATATATATATATATATATATATATATATATATATATATATATATATATATATATATATATATATATATATATATATATAGATGATCACTTTTATTGCACATCATCATCATGTGCCATGCCAGTAGTGTGGACAGTCTTAGTTCACCATCTCGTGTGAGCACCAGTGTCATGGATCAGGTCTGTGCTCTCGTCTCGTTGATAGCATATGACCAAGCCATCCAGGTATTCATCTCTTTGTCTTCTCCTTGCTCTCTTTCCATCAAGAATCCATTTAAGGTTCAGCTCACACACATTGTTAACATGGGATTCATGTTCTCAGTTTTCTCAATTAGACAGTATTGATTTATTGTAGAGAGGAATTCATCTTAAACACTTCAGTTAACATGGGATTCATCTTGTAAACATTTCAATTTAGAAAATATTTCACTGATTGTAGTGAAGTGTCCGTCTTACATCTTTTATAATTTAGAAATTGTTCATTGATTGTAGAGCCAGATCTGTTTTACATTCTTTTAAAGTTAGAAAATATTTCATTGATTGTAGAGTAGTGTCTCTTAAATTTCTGTTTAGGATAGAAAATATTTCATTGATTGTAGAGCAAGGTCCGTTTTACATTTTGTTATAATTTAGAAAGTATTTCATTGATTGTGGAGCAGGGTCTTTCTTGCGTGCTTTCTAATTTAGAAACAAGTGCTAATTTAGAAAAAGTGTTATTGATTGTAATGCAATAGCTTTATCACACAAGTGCAACTATGTGACAAATATTTACATCTCTTGTAATACAGGAACCGTCACCACTGACATACAAACAGGGTGAGGTACTGTCCCTTCCTGTGAAGCGTCAGTTCTAGGTTGTGGAAATGGTAGCAAGAGGTGAGTGATCCAACACTAGTTTCTGCTGATTAGTTTTGGTGTGATAAATATAACACTAGTTTCTGCTGCTTAGTTTTGGTGCTAAATAATATATCTTATGTTATTTCTTATTAGTTTTGGTGCTATAAAATATATCGCCAGTTTCTGCTGATTAGTTGTGGTGCTATAAAATATAACACCAGTTTCTGCTGATTAGTTTTGGTACTATACAATATAGCATCATTTTCTGCTGATTAGTTTTGGTGCTATAAAATATAACACCAGTTTCTGCTGAACAGTTTTGGTGGTATAAAATAAAACACCAGTTATGATTAACTTTGGTGCTTTAAAATAAATACCAATTCTGATTAGGTTTGATACTATACAATAAAACACCAGTTCTGCTTGGTTTTGGTGCTAAAATACATCAATAAAGCATAGTGAGAGCAACTGGAGGACACTCAGAACCCTTCACCATAAGATCTGGAGTACGACAAGGTTGTGTCCTGTCCCCTCTCTTGTTCATAACATATATAGACAACATATGTAAAGAAACCAGCCAAGCAGAGACAGCAAGAATACCGCATGACGAGAACACAGAAGAAGAACCATCTGCAAATCTAACCATTAGAGAACTCCTGTTTGCGGACGACCAAGCACTAATAGCAAAATCAGAAGCTGAATTACAAGACCACATGAATAGTCTAAACGAAATGTGTAGGGAACATAACATGAAAATTAGCACAAGCAAAACAGAGGTAATGACTATAACTAAAGAAGAACAAACAGCAACAATTCACCTAAACGAACATCCCTTGAAACAAGTAAAGAGCTTCAAGTACCTAGGAAGTATAATATCATCAAATGGCAGATCAGAAGACGAGATCGAAAATAGGTGCAATAGGCAAATCAACTCATTGGACAAATGGCACCAATACTAAAGAACAAACATGTATCAATAACTACTAAGAAAGCACTTTACAATACAATCTCCTACCAACTCTGTGCTACCAATGCCAAACCTGGACAATGACAGAAAAAGAGAAAAGAAAAATCACAACAACAGAAATGAGGTTCCTGAGAAGAATACTCAACGTATCAAGAAGAGATAAGATCAGAAATGAAGAAATCAGGACTAAAGTGGGGGTTAAAGCTGCTCTAGATTTTATTAGAAAGCAGCAAGTCAAATGGTTTGGCCATGCAAGTAGGCTACCAGTCAACAGCATGCCACAACAAGCAATGACGTACAGACCAGATGGAAACAGAGGAAGAGGCCGACCACGTAAACGCTGGACAGAGGGAATAACAGAATCCATGGGAATGTCGATATACGAAGCCCATAACCGGGCACTCTCACGAAGTTTATACTTCACCTCGACACCGCAAGGTACAAGAGGAACATGATGAGATGAGATGAGATACATCAATAAAACATTAAAAAATATATAAAGGTAGCGTCACGTAAACACCTTAAAGTGTGGTAGAAATTACAATAACCATGCCATTGTCTTGTAACCTGCCAGTATTGTTGTTAATGATGTCAAGGGTGTTAAGCACAGTGCAGATGAACACGGTGACATCATAAGAACAGTTTAAAGATGGCCACCCCACTTTTGACATCCACTAAGGAGGAGCAGCGGTCTGTTATCCATTTTTTTTATCAGTGAAGGGGTGAAACCTATAGAAATTAATCGGCGAATGAAGGTCCAGTATGATGATCCATGCCTGTCATACCAGTATGAGTGGAGTAGGAAGTTTGAAAACAGCGCGATTTCTGTGACAGACTGTTCACGGACTGGATCAGGCACACCGAGTAGTGACTCTCAGAGTAGATTTGTCTACAGGACTCCAAGCACTTTATCGGAGCTGGAGGACTTGCATTGAACACAGTGGTGACTACATCGGAAAATGATACATTTGTTCTTACTTTTTCAGAATATATTCATACAACACAAACACATTTTTAGGTTGTCATTTGAAGCCCTCTGGTGGGTCTAGAACCATACACCCAATTCAGATTAAGGCATGTAAAAGGAAGCTTGACTTTCATCAGCCGACACTGATTTTATTACTTGGTGTGCCAAAGTGATGCCCAGAAGTGGCCCAGGAAGGTCATATGTGAATATCCCAGGTTCTATCTGGTAGTAGGACGCAGAGGTGTTTCCAAGGCACCAGGGCCGGGATCTATACTGGCCAAGACCTGCTGACACGGGGACCTGGCTAACATCGGTAGGATCGATGATTCCTCCGAAGCCGGAGAGTATCTGCCTGCATTGCGAGGAACCACCAGTCTGCGCACCAATAAGCCAGACATGGGACAACGGATACTCAGGCAAGCCCCAGGTCCGGTATGACATCACACTGATGTTGGACAACAGGATGTATTCATCCGACATACAGGACTTCACGCTGGAGTTCACAGCCAGAGAACACATGCAAGCTATCTGGTAGCAGCACATTTCTTCAAGTTACTCGTAAATAACATCGAGGATAGGCGGTTGAACTATTAAGGCCTCTCGGGTGTTTATTCTTGTGGCTACTGTTTGCTTATGCATTTTCCTCATGTTGGACTGTAGTGCATGAATATGTCACCCAGCTATTGAGTTAAGTGAGCGGAGCGACACTGTGAGCTGTGAATTTCATGTGGAGTGCTTTTACATCAGTCTGCGGTTGTTTGTATCGTGAACTGCATGCTAGAAAAATGGTGACCGGCAGGTTGCTGAACTAACTGGGTTTGTCTTATGCGGTAAAGTGTGGCTGCTGGTTTTCTAGTGACTGCCGCTTCCATCGGCGATTAGCTGTGTTTTTCATGATGAACTTTTGTCTTGGCATTCTGGTAGTGGCCTTATGCATGTGTTCTGTGTAGGCTGTTGGTTTTTCGAGACTCCTGTCTGTTCCACTTTTCACATGGGGCAGTGAGGAGCATTTTGTGTGATATTCACTGGCACAGGAACGGAGCATAATGGGGCGACACTTTGCAATGAAGTTGGAACCTCGATTAACTAACTAACTCGTAAATATTGAATATATGTCCACAGCTGGCAAACGCCTTGGAACCTGTGGAGGTCAAACCAGGATCAGCACTGTCCTTGGTAACAGCATCACTGGTTACTAAGGACAACAAGTTTTTGCTCAAGGTGAGTTCTTGTGGTGAAAGTGATTTCTTTTGTTGTGGAGAAATCACTTTTAATATTCTTTATATTGATCGACAGCTGTGGGAGATTTGGCAGGAGACTGCCTTGAATGATTTTCATACAATGCTATGGATGCCGGTCGTTCAGAAAGCAATGGCAAACTCTTTGAAACAGTTTCAAAAACCTTGCCTTTATTGTATAGTGAATGTGGAATTGTCCATGATTTACTTCTGTATGTTGTCACAGGGAAGATGTATGTTCTGAAAATGTTCACTTTTGTTGTATAGTGAATCTGGAATTATACATGATTTACTTCTGTATGTTGTCACAGGGAAGATGTATGTTCTGAAAATGTTCACTTTTATTGTATAATGAATGTGGAATTGTCGATGATTTATACCCCTATGTTGCCACAGGGAAGATGTATGTTCTCAAAATGTTCACATTTATTGTAGAGTGAATGTGAAGTGGTTCATGATTTACATCCGTATGTTGCCACAGGGGAGATTTATGTTCTCAAAATGTTCACTTTTATTTATTTGTTGGTGTTGTGCTGTATTCATGACAGACAATTTTAACAGCTTTCTTTGGTCTTGTGCTAAGAAGAGAGGCATTTTAGAACATCGTGACAACTAGAAAAATTAATGGGAAATGAAGCAGAGGCCAACCAAGAGAAATTATGCTGGATGGACTTAGATGGTGGTATGGAGGAATATCATCAGCACAGTTGATCCAGAATAGCAAACACTAAGATCTTTGGGGAGACATGAACACCAAGGACCGAGATCTGTAAAGAGACAAGAACACCAAGGACTGAGATCTGTGGAGAGACATGAACACCAAGGACTGAGATCTGTGGAGAGACATGAACACCAGGGACTGAGATCTGTGGAGAGACATGAACACCAAGGACTGAGATCTGTGGAGAGACATGAACACCAAGGACTGAGATCTGTGGAGAGACATGAACACCAAGGACTGAGATCTGTGGAGAGACATGAACACCAAGGACTGAGATCTGTGGAGAGACATGAACACCAAGGACTGAGATCTGTGGAGAGACATGAACACCAAGGACTGAGATCTGTGGAGAGACATGAACACCAAGGACTGAGATCTGTGGAGAGACATGAACACCAAGGACTGAGATCTGTGGAGAGACATGAACACCAAGGACTGAGATCTGTGGAGAGACATGAACACCAAGGACTGAGATCTGTGGAGAGACATGAACACCAAGGACTGAGATCTGTGGAGAGACATGAACACCAAGGACTGAGATATGTGGATAGACATGAACACCAAGGACTGAGATCTGTGGAGAGACATGAACACCAAGGGTTGAGATCTGTGGAGAGACATGAACACCAAGGACTGAGATCTGTGGAGAGACATGAACACCAAGGGCTGAGATCTGTAGAGAGACATGAACACCAAGGACTGAGATCTGTGGAGAGACATGAACACCAAGGGTTGAGATCTGTGGAGAGACATGAACACCAAGGACTGAGATCTGTGGATAGACATGAACACCAAGGACTGAGATCTGTGGAGAGACATGAACACCAAGGGTTGAGATCTGTGGAGAGACATGAACACCAAGGACTGAGATCTGTGGAGAGACATGAACACCAAGGGTTGAGATCTGTGGAGAGACATGAACACCAAGGACTGAGATCTGTGGAGAGACATGAACACCAAGGGTTGAGATCTGTGGAGAGACATGAACACCAAGGACTGAGATCTGTGGAGAGACATGAACACCAAGGGTTGAGATCTGTGGAGAGACATGAATACCTATCACCAAGGATTGAGATCTGTGGAGAGACATGAATATCTATCACCAAGGATTGAGATCTGTGGAGAGACATGAAAACCAAGGATTGAGATCTGTGGAGAGACATGAATACCTATCACCAAGGATTGAGATCTGTGGAGAGACATGAACACCAAGGACTGAGATCTGTGGAGAGACATGAACACCAAGGGTTGAGATCTGTGGAGAGACATGAACACCAAGGACTGAAATATGTGGATAGACATGAACACCAAGGACTGAGATTTGTGGATAGACATGAACACCAAGGACTGAGATCTGTGGAGAGACATGAACACCAAGGGCTGAGATCTGTGGAGAGACATGAACACCTATGCCAGCTGGCAGGGCACTTGATGGTAATGATGTTGTGCTATAGGTTCTCTGAAAACTTTTTAACCTCTACATAACATTTTAACATACCAGTAATGCATCATGTCATAAATTGATGATGTCTAAGTAAATTGATCACATGTGTTCCACAGCGACTATCCAAAGACAAAGAGACCCAGCTGTCCCGAAAGAGAAGAGCCGATGGAAGTCTGCTGTGGCGCAAGCCATATATCTTTGGGACACCAAGCTTGCACACCATCGTTGATGCTTTAAAGCAGGTTTGGAAAATTGTCCGATTTACTTCCTATATTGTTTGACTGAAATTTTCTCATGAGGAAACTGACGGGTAACTCTTTAAAAAAAAAAAAAGGCGAGACGATCGACTTCATTGCACCGGGTTTTATCTCATATGCCTCAGTCTCTTTCGTCACGCAAAGCGCGAACGTCCATGTAACTCGTAAGCGTCACGCAAAGCGCGAACTCTGTAGCTCCAGCGGCGACCCCCAGGACTCTCTGAGAAAAATGCATTTGTGAGTCGAATGACGTGGTCTGGAATCGAACCCACAAACTTCGGAGTGCAAGGAAGCTGGCTTGACCACTTCACCACAGAGACATGTAACTTTGTACCAACCAAATCATTGCATATTGATCAGCTACTATTGTGTGTGTGTCCATCATTGCCAACATTGAAAGCATGCTGACGAGGGTGAGGACAGGCAGGCTTCGTGCGGAGTGGCTTGCTTCGCTTCGGAGGTCACGGGTGACAAGCATCGCCTGGATCTTTTCTCCGGGGCATGCCGGTGTGCTGGGAAATGAACAGGCGGACAGATTGGCTGGCTCTGCAGACTTGGTGGAGTATTGATACATGACAAGGCAGATGTGGTTGCGGCCTTGTGGGAGCACGTGCACACCTCGGAGGAGCAAATGGATTACCATGGTCTGGCAAGAATGAGACAGCGAGGAGTGACGAGGGGATCTGGCCGACGCTCAACGCTCAGAGGAAAGGCGAGACGGACTTATAATCAGATTGCTACTGGTACTATTAGTGTTGGAACTCTTCGCTGGCTACTGAGGATGGGGACGGAGCACTTATGGGAATCCCCCGAATGTTGTGATGTCGATCCCTAAATCAGTCAATCAATCATTGCCAACATTGTCTTTATTGTACTGAAAGTTGATAAAACTGACATGTAACTCTGCACCAACCAACTCATGGTATATTAGTCAGCTACTGTTGTGTGTATGTCCATCATTGCCATAAAGATCATTGTTTTATTCATTTCTGCACCAACCAACTCATGGTATATTGATCAGCCACTGTTGTTGTCTGGCAAAACATCTCTAGAAGCTTCAGAAATGGAGTTGTACAGAAGAATGCTGAAAATTCCTTGGACATCTAAAATAAGGTACCATGCAAAGAGGCTAATGCACAAAGACAACTTGTTACAAACATCAGAAAATCCCTTGGACAGCTACAATAAGGTACCATGCAAAGAGGCTAATGCACAAAGACAACTTGTCACAAACATCAGAAAATCCCTTGGACAGCTACAATAAGGTACCATGCAAAGAGGCTAATGCACAAAGACAACTTGTCACAAACATCAGAAAATCCCTTGGACAGCTACAATAAGGTACCATGCAAAGAGGCTAATGCACAAAGACAACTTGTCACAAACATCAGAAAATCCCTTGGACAGCTACAATAAGGTACCATGCAAAGAGGCTAATGTACAAAGACAACTTGTCACAAACATCAGAAAATTCCTTGGACAGCTAAAATAAGGTACCATGCAAAGAGGCTAAGACACAAAGACAACTCGTCACAAACATCAGAAAATTCCTTGGACAGCTAAAATAAGGTACCATGCAAAGAGGCTAATGCACAAAGACAACTTGTCACAAACATCAGAAAATTCCTTGGACAGCTAAAATAAGGTACCATGCAAAGAGGCTAATGCACAAAGACAACTTGTCACAAACATCAGACAGAGGTAGTCATCATGTTTTGGCCACATTATAAGAGAACAACAGCTGGAATATGTTGTGGCAACTGGAAAGAGAGAAAGAGGAAGACAGTGAGAGAAAATTCTTGACAGTCTTGTGTCATGGCACAAAGGGTGTCAGCCCACAAATGCTGTTGAAGATTGCAAAATATTAAGATGCTTGTTCGCTCATGCAGATTAGCATGGCATTTGATGATGATGATAATGATGACTGTTTTTGTGTGTCTGTTGTCAGAGGAGATCATATTTCATCTGTAAGGAATATACTGTTTTTCGAGATGGTTGAATAGATTGATCTGAGTCAAGAAAAGCTGAAAAGATGGAGGAAAATGCGACTTTGATTTTCATATGGCATGCCTCTGTAGCTTGCTTGATTCATAACTGGTCCAAAGTTGCCGTGCCAGCAGAGATGTGATTGCGCCAGTCTCAGCGGCCAGCAGCTAAGTTCTCCCGGTATTCACTTAAATGCATTTAACTGCGGCAAAAGCTGTGGACATGTGAGCCATTAGAAAACACAAAGTCTTGGTTGGCTTCACAAAATTACAATTACAAAAAACTAGACATAGAGATGACAAGCTTTCATCAGCACATAAAAACAAGTAACAAACTACAATACACAAAGCACAGAAATAACATTGAAGTAACTTAGTCATTAGTTGCGGTTCCAAGGCTGCTCACTGCCCCTTGTGGAAAGTGGAACAGACAGGAGTCTCGACAAACCAACAGCCCATCACAGGTACACTGTGCATAATGCTGCCGCCAGAATGCCAACACAAAAGTCCACCACAGAAAATACAGTTCATCATCGATGGAAGTGGCAGTCACTAGAAAACCAACAGCCATACATTACTGCATAAAGCAACCCAGTCAGTTCAGCAACATGTCGGCCGTCATCATTCCGAACATGCAGTTCATGCTACAAATAACCGCGGACAGTTGTAAAAGCATTCCACACAAAATTCACAGCTCAGTGTCGCTCCACAGTTATTGAAGTAACCATCAAGGCACAATATAGAAATGTAAAATTAAAATTAACAAGTTTCACTTTGAACTAGTGAGTACTCCATGTTTGTGCTAAGAGTGATAGCAAGATCAGAAGTATATTACTTTGACAGAGGACAGATGTATACACCTTGTAAGAAAACACACCTTATCAGATCTCTTTAGTATACTCTGACTAAACATAATAAGTAATAACATATGATGCATACCAGCATGTCACATACAGATGATTTCTGAAGGTGTTTGAAGAAGAAGAAAAAAGATTAACTGTTTGTTTCGTCTCCACAGCATGGTTTTTCATCTATCAAGGTTGAAGAAAGTGACACTGGCTCCATTATTCACTTGGTACGTACACATAAGTGTATGTGTGTGAGTAGTTTACCCACTTTTATATATATACTTCATGTATGTGTATATAGCTTGCACACTTGTTGTATATGTGTAAGTAGTTCACCATTTTCTTGCAATATGTATGAATAGTCCATCCACTTCATGTGTATGTGTAAATAGATTACCCACTGAATGCGTATGTCAATAGTTTACCTACTTCTTATATATGTGTAAATAGTGCACCAGACTGTGTTGTGTTGTGTTATAACGTGTTGGTATGGGAGCTGGTCGTTCGGAAAGCAATGGCAAACTACTGAACGTAAAACTTGCCTAGTAAATCAGCAGCAGCTGAAAAATGCTGGTGTTGTCTGCAACGTCCTGTAAGGGATGTGTAACGTTTAAAAATAAAAAATAGTGCACCCACTTATTGTATACGTAAACAGTGTACCCACTTATTGTACGTGTAAATGGTGTACCCACTTATTGTACATGTAAATGGTGTACCCACTTATTGTACATGTAAATGGTGTACCCACTTATTGTACATGTAAATGGTGTACCCACTTATTGTACATGTAAATGGTGTACTCACTTATTGTACGTGTAAATGGTGTACCCACTTATTGTACATGTAAATGGTGTACCTGTCAGGGTCTTACAATCTAATGAATCTGGCTCGCTGGACCTAACATATGCGAGACATACACAAGTACAGAATGATTTGACGGGACACACGGTAACACTAAGTTTTGATGGTTTTATTTACACTTCACATGCAACACAATCTAATTCGGCATGTGGCCATCACAAGGTGAATATCACACTCTATACACAATACATCAATGCACTCACAAACTCAAACCCACAGCTATGCAGTCTTTCATCTTCTCACAAGAGATACGAGCAATCGACATTCAGGCACAGAAACACAGGAGCCGCTTTCATACACGTCAGTCTCGTCCGATCCCCTAGCCGTGTCTGGCGTTTTCCGCTCACAGTGCTTGCCCTGTGGATTCGAGCGCAGCGAGAATTGCATGCGTCACGCTTGTACTGGCTTGACCCTTGACGGTCACTCTCTCTCGTCAGCGAAACCTGTGAATATGTAACTGGTGTTCGCCTGGCGGGCGTAACGATGTCGCGGCATAGCAATGGGAGATTATGACACCCTCCCCGCGCTTCATTCATGAAAGATTCTATCTTTCATGTGTACTCTCTGTAAATTCAGGGTTACTATTTTTAACCAAGTCAGAATCTTCCCATTGGTTGTCATATACCATGGCATAGGTTTAATAGAAATACATACGTATTGTAAATTATACATATTAAGTCATGCGGTATTCAAACTTCAACACTTGCCAAGTATCATCCTCTCGATGGATGATCACTTCTGTTGCAATTTTGACCCAGTCAGACCGGTAGCACCAGCAATCAATGCAACTACCTCGCAACCAACAATAAAAAAAAAAACGTATAATATGTCCTTAGACATCAGGTTAGACCGTAAAACGTCTTAATGTGAGACGAATTCAACTGTAGAGTTCCAACCAAATTTGGTAGGGAGCTCTCATGTTGGTCTACAACTTTGGCAATCTTTTCCATGCCCAGCTGATGCACTCTTGGAGTGTCGACAATCTGGCAACACAATGGCTATTTTTATAAATTACCCATTACTATCTATTTCGATTTACCGCCCTTTTGTGTAATCTGTGACACCAATTAAATGAAAGGGAAATAATTTAAACAGATGTTAAACCTAATAAATTACAATTATTAATATATTTCTCAGCGTCATAGCTTGATACTTCTTTACAATAGTGAAAAAATGTCGCTACTGTGAATTAGTTAATCAAGATATGATTCTCAGATTACACTACTTCCAAAAATATTAATACACAATTTGTGTATTTCAAATTCGTGTTTCACAAATATTTTACAAGCGTCATTAATTTTTAAGGTTTTGTTCATAGTCTGCTAGATTTTTGTTTAAATTTCTAACTTTCCGGAAGTACACACGAACAGCTGATGTAAGTGATAGTTTTTTACACACTTGTTCCGTAATGATGTTGGAATACTCGGAATGTAACATTGTGCTATTCGCTGGTGTTTTCGATGTTTCGTTGGACTTCTGGATTACGATCTTATACAGTGGAGTAACTGTCCCAGTTTATTTCAATCAATCGTTCAATTCACACGGGATAAAATATTGCTGGATAACTCCAGTTTGCAGGTACCACGGATAACTTAAATTGTTCTTGTTCACTTGAGGTAAGTTACGACACTGGCATGTGGCACTGTTCTTAGTTTATAATATTTATAATTATTATTGTTCACTTTCTAACACATCCTACGCACTTATACACCTTATTTTAGAAACACTAGTAATATTTACAGTGGGAAATGATCCCTATCACAATGATGTAGTTGACACTCACAGTTTTTTTGAAAAAAAACTTCATTAATGGCTGTGCTGGTCTGAGTGTTTTGACACACTGCACTCAGACATATGTGGCTATTGGGTACCATTGAGACAACGCGACAAAAGATCAGCCAGTGTATTCGATTTGCCAGGGATGTGTCTCACTTCGAAGCTGTAGTCTTGAAGCAAAAGTGACCATCGAGCTATCATATGGTTCATTGGCACTCCAGATGTAATAAATGTCAATGGACTGTTGTCAGATTCTACTAAAAAATGCCTTCCAAGGAGGAATCTAGACGATCTCGTTATTGCAAACACTAAAGCGAGGGCTTCCTTCTGTGGGGTCGACCAAGTGCGTTCTCTTGGTTTAAGTTTTCTGGATAGGTAATATACAGGATGCAAAATGCCGTCATGTTCCTGTAATAGTACCGCCCCAATCGCCACGGAGCTCGCATCTGTGCGCAATCTGAAAGGAATATGCAAATTTGGCAATTTGAGAATGGGATTCTTTAAACTATTCTCAGAAAAATAGGACAATACTTTCTGGAATGCAAATTTTAGGCATTCGTTGTTTACAATTTTGTTTGGGTGTTCTTTTGAAGTCCTAATACACTTCTGACTTGTTTCTTCGTAGTCGGAAGTGATAGTTTTAGAATTTTTGACACGATGTCGTCAGTCGTGACAAAGCCATTAGAGATTTTATAACCCAAGAAGGAGATTTCTTGGTAGGCTATGTCAACTTTGGCAGGTTTAATAGTAAGTCCGTGCTGTCTGATCCGTTCAAACGTCTGCTGTAATGTCGTTATGTGCTCTGTCATTGTCGTTGTGTGTACACAGATGTCGCCCATGTACGAGATGATATTCTTTATGTCCGTAAGTAATAGTCTTGTCATGCGTACGAATGTTGCAGGTGCATTAACAAGCCCAAATGGTAATTTGCACCATTCGTAGAGTCCCCAAGGTGTGGCAAAGGCTGTCAGATGTCTGCTCTGTTCGTCTACCGTTATCTGCCAGTAACCTTTTGTCATGTCCAGTTTCGTAAAGTACCTAGAGTCTGTCAGCTGTCAGCAGTTCCTTGCAGTTGGTCATTGGTTCTAAATCCAACTGTGTAATTTTATTTGATTTCCTATAGTTTATGCAGAGTCTTATTGTGCCGTCCTTTTTGCGTATAATGACTATTGGAGAAGAGAAGTGTGATTGCGATCGTCTAATGGTGTTGTTCTTTTCTAAGTCAATGATTTCCTGATGCAGTTTTTCTTTGTAATGTAATGGAATTGTGTAGGGTCTGCATTTTATTGGTGTGTTGGAAGTCAGATTAATGTGGTGTTGTACCAGTTCTGTTTGTCCTGGATTGTTGGAGAAGATGGTACTGTAGTCCTGTATGAGTTGTTTGCAGCTGTCGGTGTCTGCTTGAGTTAACTGGGGGTTTATCTTAATGTCTTGTAGGGTCGCTACAGCAACGGCAAATGACCTCTACGGGTAACAGTTTCAGATGGCACAGAAAACCTGTTTACTTTTGGAAGGAAATAAATTAGAATCTATGTTTGTGTGATGTGTATGCTTGTCAGTTAAGTTTTGGTTAGGTTTGTATGGCGTTGAGTGTTATTGTTGGTCGTAATGTCGTCGTTCAACAATTTTCAGAAGTTGATTTCTTTCCCGAACTTTCTGCTTCCATACGCTTTTTCCTGTACACCACTACTTTCACGAAGACAAGTTAGCCATGTGTAACTGTTCAACAACTATGATGGTACATCACTTACATTACACAATCACTGATGTTTTTCCACGTTAACACATTCAAATCTATGTAATTTACGTTAGTATGTTCAATGAGGACGAGCGCCCACGTTCACACATGTCAGGGTCTTACAATCTAATGAATCTGGCTCGCTGGACCTAACATATGCGAGACATACACAAGTACAGTATGATTTGACGGGACACACGGTAACACTAAGTTTTGATGGTTTTATTTATACTTCACATGCAACACAATCTAATTCGGCATGTGGCCATCACAAGGCGAATATCACACTCTATACACAATACATCAATGCACTCACAAACTCAAACCCACAGCTATGCAGTCTTTCATCTTCTCACAAGAGATACGAGCAATCGACATTCAGGCACAGAAACACAGGAGCCGCTTTCATACACGTCAGTCTCGTCCGATCCCCTAGCCGTGTCTGGCGTTTTCCGCTCACAGTGCTTGCCCTGTGGATTTGAGCGCAGCGAGAATTGCATGCGTCACGCTTGTACTGGCTTGACCCTTGACGGTCACTCTCTCTCGTCAGTGAAACCTGTGAATATGTAACTGGTGTTCGCCTGGTGGGCGTAACGATGTCGCGGCATAGCAATGGGAGATGGTGTACCCACTTATTGTACGTGTAAATGGTGTACCCACTTATTGTACATGTAAATGGTGTACCCACTTATTGTACATGTAAATGGTGTACCCACTTATTGTACATGTAAATGGTGTACCCACTTATTGTACGTGTAAATGGTGTACCCACTTATTGTATATGTAAATAGCTCCTAAGTATAACATTTTACCAGGATTGCCAGATATTCTAGTATATATCTTATGTATTTCTCTCCAGCAACTTCTGAAACATGTACTCTATTTTTCATTCATGCAGGTGAAGGAGGACTCTCTGATCCAGGTGGATGGATCCTCCACACACATCATCTGCGACAGCGAGGATGTTCGCCTGAAACTGAAAGATGTGATGCTGAAGTGCTTGAAGCAGCTGTAGTTGCAGCAGTTCCTGTAGCACCAGATGGGAGCTTGCCAGTGAATGCCTCCTGGGTTCACAAGATCTGCAACGTTTTCATTCATCTCTAGGTGGACATTAGCCGGTTATTTCAGTTCATCTCATCATGTTCCTCGCGGTGTCGAGGTGAAGCATAAACAGCGGGAGAGTGCCCATTTATGGGCTTCATATAACGAGATTCCCATGGACTGTTATTCCCTCTGTCCATCGTTTACATGGTCGGCCTCTTCATTTGGTTCCATTTGGTCTGTACATTATTGCTTGTTGTAGTATACTGTTATCGTTTCTTTACTTATTCAGTCTCTCGGTAGAGATTTGTTCGCAGCAGACGAGCATAATCTCCGGCGGGCCTATTCTCTCCGGTCGCGAGATCCGCACAGTGGAAGGACGGGGGATTTGCTCGCAATAGACAAGCAATATCTCCTGTGGTAGCTGTGACGGGCATATTCCCGCTGGTCGCGGGGTCCGGTAAAGTCAGGTGGAGAGTCTGACGATAGTGCACGCTTTACACAGGACCGGACACTTGTGATTGACAGATGTGCGCGCCCCTACGGTCCGGGACCCTCACTTGGGGGACTTGGCTGAACGTCTCTAAGCCGAGTCCCTTGGGTGTCAGGATCTGGCCATCACTCGCCACCTGCTCGTGGTGGCGAGGTCTCGAAGGTTGACGCTGTGCCGCTAGCGTCTGCAGCCTACCTTGTGCCAGACGTATTGGTTACCCATTCCTCTGGATAACACAAGATAGGTCGAGAGAGGGATCATGCCGTTTGGGCGCCACATGTTTCTCTGAAGCTCTGCCCAGGCATTGTGATGGAATATTGGCCACATTCCAACTCACATACTTAGGTCTGTCAAGACTGCAAGGTGCCAACAACAACAAAAAGTATACTGTTAGTTGGTAACCTAGTTATAGGGCTGAAGCATTTAACTTACTGTTTTCTAATTAAATCTAGCACTGCTATAACCCCCACTTTAGTCCTGATTTCTTAATTTCTCTCTTCTTGATACATTGAGCATTCTCAGAAATCCCTTTTCCATTGTGATTTTTCTTTCTCTTTTTCTGTCATTGTCCAGGTTTGGCATTGGTAGCATAGAGTTGGTAGGAAAAGTGCTTTTTGTGTATCTAATGATACATATTTGTTGTTTAGTATTGGTGCCATTTAGGTTCAGCATGGTTGAAAACAGTATTATACTTGTAGTGTTTTGATGAAGTGCTGATCAGCATCGCCAGGCAAACAACAGGTTTAGCAGCATCAGCCATCATCTTGTAGGTTCTGTGCAGAATGTTGCTCTCATCTTGGCCCATGGCAAACACTGTCTGTCTCTTGCCACTTCATCATGCCCCAGGTGTAAATAATGTAGTTTCCACCATCGTGTTAGTCAACCCCGCTTCTTCTACCAAGAACCAAGCCTTTCATTACTGCTCTTTCTGAACCACTGTGATGTTTAACTCTACCAGACCGCTGTACCCATTTTTCTGTAATTTTCGAATCAGCCGCTATACCTCTGTACCTAATTTTTGGTACTTTGCCTAGTACGTGAAAAAAATGTGTCACAAACTAAAAATAACCAACCAATCGTGGTCAAACCTCATGGTTGACCATTGCAAATGTCTTCTCCCCCCCCCCCCCCCCCCCCCCCCCCCCCCCCCCCCCCCCCCCCCCCCCCCCCCCCCCCCCCCCCCCCCCCCCCCCCCCCCCCCCCCCCCCCCCCCCCCATGTGTTGAATTGACTTTGTGTGGTTGTTTAACGTGAAAAAATTCTGAAATTGACAGTGGAACGAGCGGCTGATGAACCAAGCACTTCAACAAGAAAGCGAAGTAGGTCTAAGCTTTTCAGTCCAACAGGTGATCGATACTTTGGTTGATTCAGATTCTGAGGAGTCAGAATTTCATCAAGAATACGTTTCCAGTTCAAGTGACACAGACAGTGAGAGATGTAAGGTAGACCTATTTTCAACAATGTCTCCAAGTTCCATCTTATTCTAACCACTTGTTTGCATGTAACTAATATTTGTCTATATCATGTTGGTTTTTTCTCTTTAATGCTCAGGAGCCCAGGTATAGTGGACAGTTAGGTTCAGGGCCTCAGGTCTGGTAGGGTTAATACAGCCAAAGTATTTCAGTTTCGCAGACATCATGCTGTTTATGGGCCTGTTCTCTACAGTGTCCAGATCTTGTAGAATTGTAGTATTTTTCTGTCTCCCTCCCCACCACCAAAGTATTCTAAGAATGTTTCTATAATGTTGATCCTCAAAATTCCCCAATGCTGTTTAGTGGCAGCCAAAAGGTCTATGACTCCTCCTGATGTTGCCATATAGTCTCAGAATGTTTACTGTCATTTGCTGGTTCTGTGCTATGGGCTCTAAATTGTTTAAATACACAGTATTAAACCAAAAAACAGGCATGATAACGTGGTTGCCTGGCAACAATGATAGAACCTATGTTCCTTTTTCTTCTGTCCTTTATCCCCCAATGAGCAACACTCATAGAACCTATGTTCCTTTTCCTTCTGTCCTCTATTTCCCCCCATTGAGTCATAGTTCCCCCAACCAGCTCACTGCAAGTTGAGCATCCTTTTGCAATCTTCTGCTGCTGCATCCATGTCTTCCTGTTATTATTCATTTGCCTTTAATATTCTCCTCATGAGTTTTTGAGGTCTGCCTCTATTCCATTTGCTCTGTGTATTCCACACAAGGACTGTCTAGCCATACTATCCTTTCTCTTGGATATTTTAGTTGTATCCATAGAACCTGCATTGATTCATGGATATTTTAGTTGTATCCATAGAACCTGCATTGATTCACATATATGTCAGTTGTATCCATAGAACCTGCATTGATTAAGATATTTTAGTTGTATCCATAGAACCTGCATGGCAAGTATAATGCTGTTTCAGCGTTATTGCACTGAGTATGTCAGATTTCGTACTGTACGTCACAGATACCTCCAACTTGACTGCTCCACAATGCAGGAACATTTAATTAAATGTGGAAGTTGATGATCACTAGGTTTTTTCAGATGCAAATAAGGGATGAGAAAGTGGAGAATGGTAGGAGTGGACATGCAATCCAGAGACTGATAGGCATTTTAATGTTGTGTCCTGGAGGTAGGGGGAATATATCTATTTGAATTTTGTAAACGACATGACTGTTCTACATGCGTATAAACATACTGAGTAAGCACATCAATCTAAAATTTAACTGTTAAACAACACACAAAGTCAGTCATTTTTACAACAGGCCCAAATTTATTTGGGAAATGCATAAATAACAGAGTGGATATATGTGTATATAAAGCGAGTGTGCGGATGCCTGAGTTATTAAATTTAATTGTTGCTGCATGGGTTTCTTCATCACTATTTAACATTCAAAATGTACATATTTACATCTCCCATGCAGACACTTCCAACACTCAGCACGGACAGTCAAGACAATCTGGACACTCCCAACCAACACTCAGCATGGACAATCTAAGACGGGGCTAAATACGGCCCAGAGCCAATGAGAAGGTTGCATCTGGAGAAGTGCAGGCCCAAAACAGTTGTACTCTTTGTGTAGTAGGTTGCCAGGAGTAGGCTGGGGCTGTCGTTCCTGTTAGGAAGAGATTAGGTGGTAAATGGTTAGTTAACACAAAGATTCCAAAACAGCAATGGTAAAATGGTTAACAGGAATAGATAGCTGAAACAACTAATGTAGGATCTCAAGTATTCATGTGTTTGCAACCAACAAAGTGGAAATCAGGGGGACACAAACAAATTCCCCAAGAATAATCTATGGACTGTCACATAATTATGATGTTCCTCCTGTGTCAGTCTTCAGACAGAATATCCTGGCCTGACAGCCTCAACAAGCTAAGATGTCCTTTACAGGATGTCGTAGTCCAGCATTTTAACAATTTACTGTTTGTGTAATTCCTTGGCAAGTTTAAGTTCAGTAGTTTGCAATTGCTTTCTGAACGACCGGCACTCATACCACTGTATGACCAGCGCAGGGCAGTCTGCTTCCAAATCGTGCACAGCTTGTTTTAAGTGTGTTGTGTGGAGGTTGCTAATTTACCAAGGCAGACGTTTAAATAAACAAGCACTTAGATGACAATGACGTAATATAACTAATCGACTTAAAATAGCTGTAAATCGCACATATCTTTGCTGCTGAACCAATGATCAAATACAAAACCACCCTGATAACCTACTCCATCCATGAAAGAACCATGGTCTCCATACACAAAATCAAACTGCACTGATTACTTCTAGGTTTTTCTTCCCCCACATGCCTGGTCTGAAGCAAGTGACAACGATCATGGCTCTAGACGCTCCTCTGTTAACAGATATTTTAATGAAGTTTATTACTTGTCATGTTTTCCACAATGTTTCTCTGCACCTCTTGCCTGGTATTTGTCCCCACATATTATTTGTTGTTTTCCACAATGTTTCTCTGCACCTCTTGCCTGGTATTTGTCCCCACACATCCAGTTTTTCTACTCTCTTGATAACATCACCATGTACCATGCTAATAGGCATGGGCGGTCATATTCCACCATCTCACATGATCACCAGAGTCATGGATCAGCTCTATGTTTTTGTCTCCATTACGCCATGTGGTGAAGCCATTTAGATATTTACTTATCTGCCTTCCCCTTCAATCTGCTGTCGCCAAGTTCTGTAACAGATTTCTTCTCATAATGTGCCCAAAATACCTTGACTGTCTACATCTAATTTCTCCAATCAATTTTCATTTGTTTCTTGTAAAACATGCTCCATTTGTTTTAATGTCAGTCCACAGTATTTTTTCCATTTTCCTCAGAAACCACATTTCCACAGCCATTAGATGTTTTTCAGCTTGTCTGCTCATCGTCCACGTCTCACACCCATACAAAATTACAGTTCTATACAGCATTTCAACACTCTTTTTCTCATTGACATACTCTATTCATTTTATGTCTTTTCCATTCAATGTTGATGAGTGAACGTAAACGATGGATGTAGGGAATGGAATAACAGAGTCCATGGGAATATTGATACATGAAGCTTATAAGCACTCTCCCGCTGTTTACTTCACCTTGACACTGCAAGGTACAAGAGATAAGATGAGGTTGATGAGTGATCATGTAAAGCCTGCAGCAGCCAATACCTCAGTGTTTATTTTCTTCTCTGTCCACAATATTCTCAACATGTTTGTCAAGAACCATATCTCTGTCCGAGATTCTCAACATGTTTGTCAAGAACATCTTCTCTGTCCACGAGATTCTCAACATGTTTGTCAAGAACCACATTTTCTCTGTCCATGAGATTCTCAACATGTTTGTCAAGAACCACATCTTCTCTGTCCACGAGATTCTTCACATGTTTGTCAAGAACCACATGTTTGTCAAGAACCACATCTTCTCTGTCCATGAGATTCTCTTTGTCAAGAACCACATCATCTCTGTCCACGAGATTCTCAACATGTTTGTCAAGAACCACATCTCCACTGCCTCCAGTTTCTCTATCATTTCGCTGCCTGGAGGTCAGCACAGGCGAATGGATAAGAGCCTTTGCTCTTGAACTTCCGGTGTGTTGATGCCGCAGTAACAGGTTCAACCCCTACACCCGTCAGTTGGATCACAATTTTGACTTCTCTTTACGGATTTGGGGAGTAAATTACAAGCACCCCAGAAGTTGGAGTGGGATCACCTGATGGCGAGGGACACTGGTAACAGGGAAAGCTAATCCACAAGGAAAAATCAGCCCAGTGCACTAGAATTAGTATGACATGTATGGACTATGCTTGAGTTCAAAGTGAGCAAGCTAACGTCACACACACAACAAAGGTCACTGCCCAGTACTATCACAATGAAACAGCGCACAACTTACACGTTGACATTACTGGGGATGGTAGTGTCAGCCTCTGTGTCTTGTTCAGACATCATTTTCTGCACATCCCACAGACGTATGCTGTCATCTAGGCCGCCTGAGGAAACAGTAGTTCTCTTCAAACCATTGCTGACTATCATATTTATTTCTACACCAGCATCTCTGAATAATTCAGTCGTTACATGGCCACAGCAGCCATCATTATTGTTGGATTAGATTCCTGTATTGGATTTTAAATATCTCTCATAGATGGCTCTGTTGAATTTCATGTCTCTCTCAACTGCGTCTCTCTCTCTCAGCACCCTCTAATAGATGGCTGCTGAATTTCATATTTTGCATATCTCTCTTTCTTATCTCTCTCTCTCCTTATATATATATATATATATATATATATATAATTAAAAAACATCTGTCTCTTATGCCACTCCATCCATCCATCATGTGCCATGCCGGTAAGCGTCGGCGGTCATGTTTTGCTATCTCACTCGATCACCAGAGTCGTGGATCAGTTCCGTGTTTCTGTCTCTTATGCCACTTGACTTATTTAATCTCTCTCTCCCTATATAGATATATAATTTTTTAAAAACATCTGTCTCTTATGTCACTAGATTTATTTAATCTCTCTCTCACAGATGCCTCTAGTGGATCTCTCTCATCCTCCCACTTTCTATTTCGTATCTCTCTATTTCAAATCTCTCATAACCTCCTCTCTATAGCACATCTCTCGCTATTTCACATCTCTCTCTCTCATCCTCCCCTTCTCTATTTCACATTTCTCTCAGTCTACATCCTCTCTATTCACACCTCTCTCTCTCCACCCTCTATATTTCACTCTCCATCCTCTGTATATAATATGTCTATCTCCCTCTATTTCACATATCTGTCACCCTCTAATTCACATGTCTCTCACCTTCTATTTCACATCTCTCTCTCTCTCTCTCACCCAGCCCCAACATTCACAAACACCCAAGTACCTACCAGAAGCCAGGATAGTGCCGTCCCGGCTAAAACACAGGGAATAGATGATGTTTGTGTGACCCTTCAACTGGGCCACCACAGTCCCTGTCGACAGGTCCCAGATAATGACCAGGTTATCTGCACCTGGTAGAACAGAAAATGATTGACAGATCAGCACCCCTGTACAAACAAACTACACAATGATTGGCACTTACAAAGTAACACAGAAGATAATGGGGAAGAAGAAGAGGATAAGCTAGGAAATCTACATTTTGACAGCTAACTCGGGTAGCAGATACATAACAGAAGTTGCTACATCATAGCCTGCATACAACATTCTTAATCCTTTGCAGGTACTCCAGACTTGGCAGATCATGTTATGTACTATCAAAACTTGTCAGATCATGTTACAAACTATCCAAACTTGTCAGACGGAGTTACATAACAACTAAACTTGTCCGAACTAGTTACATACACTAAACATGCCAGACGGAGCTACATACTATCTATGAAGATAAGCACTCTCACACAAAGAAACAAACTGCACACCTACCCGCACTAGCTAGGTACCTGCCATCAGGACTAAACTCCAGGCAATGAATGGTGCTCTGAAACACATGAAGCATTGTTATAATAAATTAGATTCCATGATGGAACTACAACTGTCAAAGCAGCATCATCATGTGCCATACCAATAAGCGTGGATGGTCATAGTTGGCCAAGCCATTGGAGGATTTACCTCTCTGCCTTCCTCTGGCTCCTTTCCTATTAATCTTGCCAGTTGTCAATAAGTTTATATCTCCTCATAATGTGCTCATACAATCTTGACCATCTACATCAGTGGTTCTCAACCGGTGGGAATTCCCCCCCCCCCCCCCCCCCCCCCCCCCCCCCCCCCCCCCCAGGGGGGAATTTTGGGGTTTCCAGGGGGGGGAATGAAGATTATTTCAAGATCGCGTTAATACAAGAACCGATTACTTGATCTTGTTTTTCCTTTCATACTTTACGCTTCTGTACGCATCACCCTTCTGAAATTCATTTTATAACGTAAGTAGATCCGCAAATCACATTTTATGTACATGTCTAGACTTGTTTTAGTATGTGCTATTAAATTTAGCTTCAATTATTACGTATACTGTGTAGGGGCAGGGGGAAATTTTTAGGGAGGAAATACAAAAGGGGGGGGGGGGGGGGGGGGGATGACGTTATAAAATATGGTAAGGGGGGGGAGAGGGAATGATGTCCTAAAAAATATGGTGAGGGGGGAGGAAATGACATCCTAAAAATATGGTGAAGGGGGGAACGGACCAAAAAAGGTTGAGAACCACTGATCTACATCTAATTTCATTAATCAGTTGACACTTTTCATTTGTTTCTTGTAGGACTTGCTCACTGATTTTCCTGTGCACACATGGTATTTTTCTAAATTTTTTTTTCAGATACAAAATAACAAAACATCTCCACTGCCATTAGATGTTTCTCAGCTTGTCTGCTCATTGTTTATACAATAAGAAATTTTAAAAAAACAGGTACGTATCAGTCCTGTGAAAAAGTGACAGATACTAACTAAACGCAACCACAGTGCCCATACATTACAATGATAGTAGTATCGCAAACATAAATCACACAGGGAAAATCCAAAACAATCAACAAAAATAAAAATAAGTATACTGCAACACAATGAACGTCGTTTCGATTATACTAATCTTCATCAGGAACAACACAAACAAAAGAAGAACATGAAATTATAAAATTTAATATTAAAACAGATCTAAAGAAAAACATGAAATTAGAAAATGTAATATTATTACATTTTCTAATTTCATGCTTTTCTTCAGATCTGTTTGTGTTGCTCCTGATGACGATTAGTATAATGTACCACATAGTTGGGTATTTGTACAGGATACGGCCCAATGTTGCCGATGCCCTTTGGAATCGTGTGTATAGTGCAGAAGAACAGACAGATCATCACAGTTACAGATTTGCAGAGAATGGTGCTGCAGGGAGTGACTAGAGGATCTGGCCGACACTCATAACTCCGAGAAAAGGCCAGACGGACACATAATCAGACTGGTGCTGGTATCATTAGTATTGGGACTCTTCGCTGGCTGTTGAAGTTATTGATGAAGCACCTATGAGAATGTCCTGAGTGCTGTGATGTTGAATCTTGACTCAACTCAACTATCAGACAGCACTTCTACTCTACACCCAGCTGTAGAAGAGGAAAGGCTAGAAATAATGATCATTACCTTATGTCCGGTCATAATTCGGACACAGCTGCCGTTCAGCATATCCCAGAGACGGACACTTTTATCACTGGAGCCTGTTGCTACATAGTTGGAGTTTGGGTGGAATTTACAGCACTGAAAGTAAAGCCATATAAACATTGATGAGTTGGTAATGCATGAAAATCAAATGGTAAACTATGAAAATCAAATGGTAATGCATGAAAATCAAATAGTAACATTAATGGTGCCGGTCTCCCTAGTCGAGGGGTTAGCAGATTTCTCCGCAACCCCGAATACTCTCGTGATTGATGTGAGCGCACTAGAATTAGAAGCGGTTCGAGTCGTGCCAGTGACTTATGAGAGCCTGGAGCCGGTCGCTCAGAAAGCGATGGCAAACTACTAAGTGTAATCTTGCCAAGAAATCAACAATCAGCTGAAAGATGCTGATGTTGACAGTGATGTTCTGTAAAGGATATGCAAAACGTTAAAAACGTAAATGGTAAATCAAATGGTATTGTTAGTTAGTCGACAGATCATTCTTATTGCACATCGAACCATTCGGTCTATAAGTGTTTGGATCCCTTCCTCAGTAAATTCCACAGCGCGCAGCAGTTCACATCACGAGTTCTGTGTTGGTTTATTAATCTTCTTTGGCTTCCTGCATAGTGTTCTTGTCTGGCCACAACTGGCCACACTCTTTTAACTGGCTGTTCTCGCAGTCTGACCGTGGTTGTAGATTCAGTCATCAATTGGTTTTGGCAAACGTCTTCCTTCTTGTAGAGCATTCAGAATATCCGTCTCGTCCATGGTTCTTCTGCCCTCGACAGTAGCCTGTCAGCCTGCTCTTCTCCTTTTACACCCGCATGCCCTGGCATGAAAATGAAAGTAATATTTTCCAGCCATGACTGCCCCAGAGATAGCAACCAGTGTTTTCGGACTCACCCCCATTTCTATCTTCCTGAACATACTCATTGAGTCACTAAGGAAGCATGCCAGAGTAAAGGTCTGTGTCTTGAGCCATGTTATTGCTTTACTTGCTGCCATGACTTCCATAGTCAGACTACTTGTGGTCACAGCAAAAGCACCAGAATCCTCCTTCACAATTCTCCCTCCAGCCTGAGCTGTAGAAGATCATGAACTTCTCATGTGTTAAACGACTGACCCATCTGTGTAAATGACAGCATCAGCCTCTAAAGAATCCTCAAAGATCAAAGCCTGTACTTCTGCTTCTGCAGCAGCCAGATTTTCTTGTATGCATTTTCTGTCTAATTGAATGCAAACTGAAAAGGATGTACCGAAATATGTTGGCATTCGTACCCACTTCTCGGCAGGTTCTAAGTCCTCAAGTTAACACACCTGGTGCAGAATGTCTTTGGCTTGACCCATTCACAACTTTCCTCTTTTTTAATCTGCTACCCTTTACTTTCTTAATTTCACTATGCAGTGGATGTTGTGTGTTTGCATTGACTCTGAGGTAGGCACGAACTCAGCAAATTTGTATTGTCCCCCATGGTTGGAAAATTGAGAAGGTAGCGCATCGCTCTGCATGCTGTATCTCTTGTACATCCAAGTATAATATGCAGAGTTTCATTTTGTATCGTCTCCATTTGCTAATGGCTGAGAGTCAGGATCGCCACCACATACTCAAAAACAAAGGATCAGACACTCGAATATAAGGCATAGATAACACTGCTCACAAATGAATGGCATTGTATGAAAATCAAATGGTAATATACGGAAATGAAATGGTAATGTATGGAAATAAATTAGTAATTATGAAATCAAATGGTAATGTATGATAATCAATTGGTAATGTACTACAATGGTAATTATGAAAATGTTGAAAAACTACACACTCACATCTACGTCTGACAGATGTCCAGCAAATATCCTGACCGGCTGGGGGTGGTCTGTGGCCCAGACTCTAGCTGTCCTGTCGTGTCCAGCTGACACAAAGTAGTAGCCATGGGGGCTGGTCATCACATCAAGGGCAAAACAAACAGCAAAATTAACATAAATAAAGTGGTTTAATGAACATTTATATTGCATTAACTATTATCTATGATATGGAAATAGAAGGGAACTTTCTTAAACAAGTTGAGAATTTTAAATACCTTATTATTAAGAACAGAATAGGCAAGCAAAAGCTGCATTTCAGAAAATGAAATGTGTCTTATGCAATAAGTCACTATCATTGAATAGAAGGAAAATAATATTGAAGTGCTATATAGAGCCTGTTTTACTATATGGCAGTGCATCTTGGAATGTAAATGAACAAATCAGGAAGAACTTGGAAGCAACAGAGATATGGTTCTTGAGACAAATGTGAATTCCTTGGACAGCTAGATTATCTAACAACGATTGCCTCAAAGACAACACTTTAAACTGGAACGTTATATACAACAATAAGAAAGAGACAAACAGCTTTCTTTGGTCATGTGATCAGAAGAGAGGCATTGTTAAACATCGGTATGACTGGAAAAATCAAGGGGAAGAGAGGCAGAGGCGAACCAAGAGAAATGACATGGAGAAATATCATCAGCAGAGTTGATTCAGAACACCAAAGACCGAGATCTGTGGAGAGCCATGAACACCTACGCCAGCTGGGGGACACTTAATGATGATAATGATTATTAACTACAGTATTTTCTATTTTGATGTTGCATATCTTTTGCAGTATGTTGTGATAAAACCCAGGTCGATTTTCTAGGACATTCAGTAGTTTGCCATTGCTTTCTGTACAAGAAGTCAACATTTCAGTCAAAGTTAATGCCAGTGCAGGGAGTGATACCTCTACCCTGCAAGCAGTCTTATCCTTTCGCCATGTCAACCTCTATGAAATATGTACATAAATTGCCATCAACATTAAACAAATTATTTTCCTAGTTATTTTGTCAAG
>JACEFZ010019537.1:0-19838 GCA_014155875.1 Cepaea nemoralis
TTCAAAATTTATTATATTTTAGATTTCATATAAAATATGGTATACCTATGGGAAACATCACTTATACTCCAATAAATTAGTTTCCTTGTCTCCCTTGTTGCTTAAAGCATCGTTTTTATTTATGTCCCATGATTCTATGATTTCATATAAATATTTACCTATGAAACATCACAATGATTGACATGAGTTGCAATATTTATATCGCATTGAGGACAGGGCGTAACACTCAATATCCCAGCGATGACTGGTGGACATTACTGCGCACGATTTCAAATCTGTACTTTGTGGTTGTGTTTACTGTGTCTGCCTTTCCGCACCAATATGCTGCAGGGATGTTGGTCGGTGTCATTGCATCATAATTAGATGCCATGCCGATAATCGTTGGAGGTCATGTTTCGCTATATCACACGATCACCAGAGTCATTGATCAGCCGTGTACATTTGTCTGGGTTATGCCACCAGGCCAAGCCATATAGGCTTTTACCTCTCTGCCATCCCCTTGTTCTTTTCCCTTTAAACTAACCAGTTGTCACCAAGATGTATAGTTCACTTCTTCTCATAACCCGCCCAGATCTCTTGACTGTTCACGACTAATTTATCTAATCAATGTACTATTTTCATTTTTGTTCTTGCTCATTGATTTAAATATATCTCCAAAGAATTATTTGCATTTTCCCAAGAAGCCATAATACCACCACCATTAGATGTTTCTCAGCGTGTTGGCTCATTGGCCAGTTTACCAACCAAGCAAAAGTAGAGTATGTAGCACTTCACCAAACTTTCTTCTTGTTGCAATTGACAACTTTCTGTTGGTCAGTATGCGGAAAAGGCCACCCCTGTCATAGCGATCAGTTTTCTCATCTTTACAAGGTACATTCCATACAATATTATAACTATTCCGAGATAGTTGAACCAGTTCACTAGTTTAAGAATATTTATGTTTGCCTGGATCTCACTTTGTAACATTTGTTTTTCTTTCTTAGAAACGAACATAATCTCTGCCTTCTTACAATTTAATTCTAACCATAGCTGTTCACTGTGTACAATAAGCGCATCTACTAATTGTTGCAGATCATGCCCAGTGTCTGCAGTCAATACAGTATCAGCTGTATAGCTAATATTATCTCACTTATGTCTGTCAAACTCAATTCATCTCATCTCTTCTGAATTCATATTATTATTTTCACTACTGGTAGTGATGATCATATTCCCGTACGAACCTTGGACCTTGTCCATGTTGGATTGGAAGCACTAGACAACACACAGGCTTCCGATGAAGTAAGACATGTCGACTTTATTAACAAGCTTGCAGATCTTCAAATTCATTTGAAATACTTAGAATTGTAAACCAAATTTTCAACAAAAAAACACTGTTAACTTGTTTCGTCAGTGAGCGCGGGTGGTCTGTTGTCAAATCTCTCACACTCTTATATATGTGTATGTGGAACGACTATAATATCCCACATTTATCTTGAGAATGTATACTGTTACTCTATGTACATACGTTGTGAAGACATTTTATTGGTGTGTGTGAATATTAGTCCCGGGTCAGTTAACTTGTGTCAATGGAGTTGGCTAATCACGACAATAGATAACCTATATCTGTCGTATGCGTGAAGGTATCATCCGGTAGAAACTGTAAGACATGTATCAGGGATATCTGCAGGAAGAGGGGACCCCTAGCTCTCGTATTACAAGGATACAGTAAATGTTGTGTATTTGCTGAAAACATTAATGGGGGTGTTCGATAGACTTAAACAACATTGCTTCATTGACTACACAGAAGTTTTCGATGTAGTAAGATGTGTCGACTTAGTAAAGATGCTTGCAGATCTACAAATTGATGGGACATTCTTGAGACTTGTGAGGAAAACAAAAAAAAATACACATATCGAAAGCAACAAGCTGCCATAAAGATTGATAATGAAGTAGTTCAATAGCAGCCTATTTAAAAAAAAAAAAAAAAAAAAAAAATTAAAAACACAAAAAACAAATAAAACTTCCGGAGTGTTTATGCTCGTGGCTACCGTTTGTATTTGCATTTCCTTCATGTTGGACTGGAAGTGTATGGTTCTATCGCCCTGTTACCGCGCTGGGTGTGTGGCGCGACACTGTGTGTTTAGAATTTCGTGTAGATGCTTTTGCATCGGAGGTTGTTTGGAACGTGAACTGCATGTTCACTGGCCGTGGGATGTATCGCAGAAGTGACCGGTTTATTTTTTCTTATGCAGACATGTGTGGCTGCTGTTCTTCTAGTGACTGCCGCTTCCATCCACCATGAACTGTAATTTCGTGGAGACATTTTCGTTGGCATTTTGGCGACTTTTCTTTGACAGAAAACACATAGAAACAGAACAAACAACATCTAGAAATATCTATAATTTGTAGATAAACATCTAGAAAAACATCCTGATGGGAAAATTGCTGCCGCTTACATCGATGATGAGCTGTTGTTTCGTGGAGGACTTTTGTGTTGGCATTCTGGCGACGGCATAGTAAAACATCTGGAAACGGAACAGGCAACATCTAGAGGTGCCTAGACCGTGTGGGTGAACATCTATTAAAACATCCGGATGGGAAAATGACTGCCGATTCCATCAAGATGAACTGTGTTTCCTGGAGGACTTTTGTGTTGACATTCTGGCGGCGGCATTATGGCTTTTGCACAGTATTCCTGTGCGGGCTGATGGTTGTTGAGACTCCTGTCTTTTCCACTTTTGACATTGGACATTGGACAGTGAGGAGCATTTTGTGTGAAGCATAATGGAGACGACCCGTTGCCGTGAATTTGGAACCGCGACTAAATGACTAACTAACTGGCCTATTAAGAAAGGTGTGCGACATAAATGTGTGGATCTCCAGAACGTTTCCCCTTAAACAGTGAACATATTGATTTGTTTGGATGTTTCGGGATTTAAGGCTTGAAGATTGAGCACAAAAATAAATAGATACAACCAAAATAAAAATCCGCACATGGTCAAAATATGTCTTATGTAACCACAATCATGGACTTACGCAGCCATTACACAGGTGTGCACATACCCATGTAGAGAAATACCCACTTACACGCATACATACACACACCCACGCATACGCGCCTATGCGTACTCGCGAACACGCATAAAACCTGCACGCGCTCATGTGCTCTGTATTTATTAGTCATGCAATCATGCACACATACAGACAGACGGATATAGATAAGAACATAGATTGTAAGAGGTAAAGAATGATTGTGTTTTAGATTGTGACACCTTGATGTTCGATTTCTCGTCTTCTAATGAGAGTCGTGATGCGGATACCACTGAGTGAACGAATGTATTAATCAATGCAGGACCGAATGAATAAATTCAGGCCTGAATGAATAAATTCAGTCCTGAATGAATCAATGCAGGAAACACAAGCACGACTTACAGACTAGAAATAATGTGCAGTAATTGCCACTAGTCGCCTCCGTTAGTCTGTGTGCTATCCGCTCCCACATTGTGTCATAAATATAGCTCCTAATTTAGATCATTATAATGCACATCAACATGTGCATAGGTAAACGATTAGAAGCCTTTGTAATAGAAAATATATGTATCAAGGGGTATAAGAAGAATCGATTTTACCAAGGGAGACAAGGAAACTAATTAATTAGAGTATATACATAAATGTTGTGTAATGAAAATAGCTTAAAGATAGCATATTATGATATAGTATTTGACATATACAGTCCTTATGATGAACAGCTTACTAAATAAAATTCAAACAGTGTCGTTCTGTAAGATTCCCGACATGTGACCACACGTGGTAGACAAATATACATTAACAGAAGTGCAGTTAGCTATGTGATTATATATAGGTAAATAAAATCCGTTCTAACACATTGGCTGTATTGTCAAGATATTTTTTGGCTGGCAAATGTGCCTGGTTAATAAGCTTTTGACGTGGTTATAGTCTTATTTTGAGGAGCGGCTGGCCGAGTGGTTAGTACGCCAGACTCTCATTCGGGAGACCCGGGTTCGATCCCCGGTAAGGTGTGGGATTTTTTTCTGTCGGGGGCAAAAAGAAAATCCTAACCTGCACAGTTCGCGGCGACTGCACTAGCCAGGCGGCCTTTATTCCTCAGGCTCAAAGACCCCTCTGCCATACACCGCAAGGTACTATATTGGCAGTAAATGACAGTTTGACAGTAGTCTTATTTTCATTTTTTTTTCTTGGTGTGTGTTAGAACTTGTGTACCATGCATACTAGTGTGTATGTACAAGATGCAATGCGCTTGTTTCTTTATATTTAAGATTATAACAAATGCATTCATATACACACACACGGTAATGTTATATTCATGTCATGGTGCAATTATCTACATATTACTTGATGACGATGGAGTGATCATCTGATATCATGCATATTATTAGCTTATAATATCTTTAAATAGAAATTATTACATATTCCTAGCATTCTCATTCACAACTACAGTATACGTTATCAGTTATCAGTTATGAGTAGGGGTATTTTCATTGCACTCCGGACAGGACAAGTACATAGGTGCTCAGATCCCCCCCCCCCCAGCATATCCATCACTGTTCCGGTGGCTAATAGTGCCAGTTGTGTGTTGGTTGACGAGGTACCTCGTTTTCCCGATGTACCTCTCGCGCCTGGCGGTGCCGATTCTTACTCCTAAGTCTTTCATCCTGGACAGCGATTGTGGATTCACTGACGTCAAAGTCCTCTGTTCTCGACATATCTTTGAGGACGTTAATAACATCGGCACGATCCATGGGCTGGCCATCTACAGGGGGTGCAGAGCCAGCCAGTTTATCAGCTCATTCATATTCCTTACCTCCCGCATGTCCCGGGACGAAGATGAAGGTTACTTTACGGACAACCAACTTCCGCAGCGACTCATTCCACTGTCTACGTACAGATCTAGCTTCGACCTTCTGAATCATGATCATTGAATCATTTAGTACTCACACATTGGTATAATGCTGTGATTCCAGCCACATGAAAGCCTGTGTAACTGCCATCACCTCCATCGTCATGCTGCTCGTGGTCATAGAGTGGGCACCATTGCATTCTTGAACGGGATGTAAATGCCCACGCACTTCTCTGCTGCTTTACAAAAGATCCATCCGTATAGATGAGCACTTCGGGGCTATCTGAGTGTTCATAGATGAGCGCGTTGACCTCTGCGTTGACAGCGGCAGGGTTCTGCTCTCTGCACCGTCTGTCGAGTGTGATAATGCAGGAGAAGGTGCACTTAAAAGCTGGAGGCACCGACATCCATTCCTTGCCAGGGTTGATACTGGTAAGACTGCAGACCTGTCTGACGACATCTTCCGCCCGACCCATGCATGATTTGCCCCTCTTTAGCGTGTCACCCTTTTCTCTGAATATAGTGTCATGCAGAGGGTGTTGCACATCTGCACTTATTTTTAAGTATTCACGAGCTCTCCAGATCTTTATCCTGTGGTTCATTGTTGGAAAGTCAAGAAGGTATCTCATTGCTACACAGCTTGTGTCTCTCGTGCAGCCCAAAATGATGCGCATGGCTTCGTTTTGTACCTTTTCAAGTCTTCCAATCTGTGTAGGGCTGACAGTAAGGATGGCATACTCGATGCTTGAACGCACTAGTCCTTGGAACAGAAGTATTAGCAGTCTTTGCTCGATATTGGCAGTTGCCATGACTCTCATTGCTGACAAACCTGTTCGAGCTTTCGTTATGACATAATCGACATGATCTCTGAAAGTCAGGCTACTATCAAGCCTCACGCCAAGATCCATTCTTACTGTCGGCATGTCTGTGTTCACAATATGGTTGTTTAGGGAGAACCATGTAACCTATGCCTTTGTAGGGTTGACAAGGGCTCTCGCATCAGCACACCATAAGAAAATTCGAACTAGTTAGCCCTGCATATCATTGGCAACCGCCTGTCTATCTCGACCCTGTCGATACACGAGAATGTCGTCAGCAAATGACAGAGTTCTACCCCTCCCGTCCAACTGTTCTTTAGTGATAGGCACCGTATACACGTTGAATAGTACTGGTGACAGTGGTGAACCCTGCGGCAATCCTGGACATATCGTTATTGGCTCAGAAGACGAACACCCACATCTTAGCACCACCTTCCTTTGGAGTAGAACTGCAGCTATCCATCGTACAAAGTGAGGGTGTAGTTTCAGTCTGAGGAAGGGTTTGCATCAAGTACTCGAAGCATACTCTATTGTATGCGTCCCTAAGTCTCTTCTGTTCTCTGATATATATATATATATGAAAGACCACAGCTATTGCCTGTAGTTTAACATTGCTGTTCATCTATGTCTCAACGATAAGTTGAGGCTGCCTCCTCTTTAACCCAGAAAATGAGGACACGTGGGTAGTGGAGGTATGCGTTTATTTACGGCACCTATACCTCTGACACCACATAGGCCATGTGGCTGAGATCAAATCTTGATAAGCGGCGAACAAAACACAGTGCATTAGGTCTCGATGCTAGTAAGGATTGGTGACATGTTGCACGGTTTATTGACTGGCATGGTTAGCTACATCTCGTTAGGTGCATATTGCAGAGTTATATATCACGTGAAATGAATAAGCTAATAATACTTTAGCAGAAATAATTAAAACGTATATTTACAGGTATTGTTCGAATGTGGAGTATTTTGTCATTCACGCCGTGATCTGAAATTTGAAACGAAACTTTGCATAAAACTGGCTGGAACCAGCAAACATATATATGCTGTATGCAGGCTTGAGATGTTTTTCACTAGCATGTCACTGGTCTGAGCACTAGGCACAGTTTCACCCCCTGCCTGGCGTCAGGAGTAACGTCTGGATCTCTTATTCTTAGGACAGTGTCAGAGGTCGGCAGGATCAGACTTTAGCTTTCTGAAATATTATTGTACTTTGCTGACCTGCTATCTAGCTTCTGCTGTCTCAAGTCCTCAAACCTGCATCGAGCTTTCAGTCCTCATTTATTCGATGTGTTCCATGGAGTTCTGGCTGATGTTTGTTATAGTTGTTTGCTATTACTTACTAGTTAATGGTGTTACTGTTTTAAATACCATAAGGGCATTTATTCTAAAACTAAAACCACTAACGACACTCTGATTTGTTAAAACACTTCACAGGAGACCGACACGTTTCACATCCTGTAATTACTGATTAAATCAAGAATGCAATTCACAATCAGTATAAATGTAATTCACACTCATTAAAATTATTGCCAAGAGCTACTTGTTGTGGTTTGGGTACGCAATAGGCTTTGGGCGAATTGCGCACTTTGAGTGAACACAAGTTAGTTAGTTAGTTAGTTAGTTAGTTAGTTAGTTAGTTAGTTAGTTAGTTAGTTAGTTCGTGGACAGATCATCCTCATTGCACTTCCAACCATTCAATCCATAACTCCCGCAGCTTGTAGCGGCTCAGGACACCAGTTCTGTGATGGTTTATTAGTCTTCTTTGGTTTCTTGCATAGTTTTCTTGTTTGGTCACACCTCTTTTAACTTGATATTCTCGCAGTCTGACCATGGTTGTAGACGCACAGTCATTACCCGGTTCTCGCAAACGACTTACTTCTTGTAGATCATTCAGAATGGCAGCCTGGTTCATGACTAATCTGCCCTCTACAATAGCTACCTGCAAGCCTGTCTTCCTGCTCATTTCCTTGGTATATTGTGTTGTTTTGTAGCTGCGTCTTCCGGTCTCAGATTAGCACCAGATTGGGTTGGGAGAGTGCAATAGTTTACTGCCGCACTGTCTGGATAATTGTGTCAGTGCCTGTGTATACGGAGTGGATTACTAAATACAGTTGAAATGTCAGGTCCACATATCCGGGAGCTATCGGACGGCGTTCCTTATTACAGTGTCTGCAAAGACACACGGATTTTCCTGTTTTCGTCCGAAGAAAGAGTGATACCCTCTTCATGGACCAACCGCCGGGTTTCACCTTCAACTGGCCTATAAAGGAGGCTGATCGATAGTCTATGTTTCACAAGCCTATGGCAGTGTGGATACTATGACTGCTGTGTGGACTCTCAGCTTTCTTCGCAAGTTATATCCCACCCGCCCCCAGATATGTGCAGACAGGGTATATACCCAATCCTAGTTATAAAGGACATGTATCAATCTGGAGAATTATATGTAATTTCTATACCAGACGGATTACCCCACGCAAGAGAATATCTAACCCAGGTCATCAGCAGCTGTGATTTAGTGGATTATGTTCAGAGTGGAGATTGTGTAGGAGGATCAGTTCATACTACATGGCAGTGAACATGGATGCTATACTGCTGTAGTATGGGTGTGGTGTGTCATTAATCATTTCAAAGAGTTAACGGATTAGTTTCCGGATATTTATCAGGTAGAGATATATTTACCCGCATCTCACAGAGAGAGAGAGAGAAAGAGAGAGAGAGAGAGAGAGAGAGAGAGAGAGAGAGAGAGAGAGAGAGAGAGAGAGGGGGGGGGAGAGAGAGGGGAGAGAGAGAGGTTGAGGAGAGAGACAGAGAAAGAGAGACAGAGAGAGGAGAGTGAGAGAGAGAGAGAGAGAGAGAGAGAGAGAGGTTGAGGAGAGAGAAAGAGAAAGAGAGAGAGAGAAAGAGACAGAGAGACCGAGAGAGAGAGAGGGGGGGGCAGGAGGAAGTCTGTTTTTAATGGACTAATTTGCTAATGTTTAGGCCTAGAGAGATTTGATGATTTTCTTTCTTGGCACAATGTTGGTTGTTTATGCCCCTGTTAGGTGGTGCTTTTTTTTGGGGGGGGGGGGGGGGGGGGGGGAGGGGGGATTTATTCTTTATTTTTGACTTGTGTTATTTGCATGAATATGATGTTGTATTTGATGTATATGATATCACAGTCAGCTAGCAGAGTTTTCCCAATGCCCATTAAAAAAAAATTCAATATAGGTTGTTTGTTTAACCAAGCTTTGGAGTTGATTCATTGTGATGTTTTGTTCAACAGTGGTCGTTCACACATGTTATGTAATAAAGTTGTTGTGTGACTCTGTCTCTAAAAATATTGGAGATCACGAATGATTGGGTCCAGAAACGAACCCATGACCGTCGAAGCCCGGGCTGAATCACTTCACCACGGAGAGGATGACAGATCTTTACAGACATAAATATGTTGACATGAAGCGACATAATAATATACATATAGAGAAATACTGCTGGAGAGCGACACACGATTACACACCTGCACATACACTCACACACACACACACACACACACACATACACACACTCACAGACAGAGAAGAGAGAGAGAGAGAGAGAGAGAGAGAGAGAGAGAGAGAGAGAGAGAGAGAGAGAGAGAGAGAGAGAGATAGCGAGGGAGAGAGAGAATAAGTAGAGTTCGTGTGTTAAAATTAATGCTAATCTTATTTCTAACTTTATCTATTCAGTAATGTTCATCTTATTTCACATTTTACGTGCAGCTACTTGGTTCCAGTAAATATATTTTATTATTTCCAACTGGGATGACGTCATCATGATACACTTCATCATATGCATTGATGTACTCTTCAAAGCACAAAGAATATTCCTTTAGTTTCTTGATTGAATTATGTATTTATATTCGTAATATACCGTCAACTACGAAATATAGAAATACATATACGTAAGGGAGGAGGTATGTATGTATCGCATCGCGTAGGTTTCTTAAGTAAAAAAGGTATGTGAGCCGGTCTTTTCAGTAAGTAATGGCAAGCTACTGAACGTATACCTTGCCAAGACATCTACAACAGCTGAACAATTATGGTGTTGACTGCAATGACCTGTAAATAGGATATGGGGAAAAAAAATATGTGAATAAATGCAATGAAGGGAAACAACCACAATTAGGTATGTATTTGTAAGGGTGATAAGATTGTTTCGGTCGGGTGATAATGTTTGGGGATATATGGCAAGTTAAATATCGTTTATCTCAGAATAACTAATTTTTTTCCAAGGGATAGGTGTTTCTAGAAGACAACACAAAAGGTAATGCATACAGTGAAAGTTTTGAATATTTGATGACAAAATGATCTAATATGAAAATAATATTTAACATCGCATTCGTTTAATAAAGGGGAATTATATCTCATATATTAACCTTTCAGTTACAGCATTCGACTTTTTTCGTTTTTTTTTCCTTATTTTTGGCTGGTGCAATCACATGCACCGTGTAATAATAATGTTATGGTCCTTGATGTGCCTATGATGGTACAATTTGAGCACGTTAAATGGCTACACAATCACCCCACATTTAATAAGTCATGTTTGCATTGTTGTGCCGTATGTGCCACAGACAATGAGAAATACATTGTTTATATTTCATTCCATAATTTTTAGCACATATAACTTGGGGCATTTTATGTGCTGACGGGTCTTATAATTGCAATTAATAGCATATGTCCATGGTTTCAACTGGCTTCTACCAGTCATAGTCTAAAAACGTCTCTATTTGTAGGATAAGTTGAATGTACAAAAGTCGCTGTATCTTGACATGCCGTTGTAGTCAGATATGTTTGGTCTGAGCAATGTTCATGTCCACATTTGAAATGAAATTAGCCATCACATCACACCCAGCAACTAGACGAAGTGTAGTCAATACACCTCGGGGAATCAAATGTGATCAAGTGGAAGGTATCAAGCAGAATATGCAATGCTAAAGCGAGTTTGTTGCATATCCATTACATGACATCGCAGTTAACCTCAGCATTGTTGTCTGTTAGTGATTTCTTGGCAAGTTTACGTCCAGTAGTTTGCTTTTGATTTTAAAAAGACCGACAATCATATAATTGAATAAAAATCATCCCAAGGCTTCCAAATCTCTCTCCCCCCCCCCCCCCTTCCCCCCCCCCCCCCACCCCCCTCACGTTATGCGGGATTACAGAACTGCGCTCGTAACTCCTACACAACAGTGACGGCTACACTGGATGCATGCATGTAAATATGGCATGTACATATCTTAGGATCTTTTGAAACTACAATTTTCACAATCAGGCTGGCTGTTATGTAACTTACAAAAGACTTGATTTATGACATTTTATGACAACAATAAATAATAACGTAAATATAAATGGAGAATCATACAAAAATAAGTTTGAGAGTACGTACAAGTATCTGTGTCGTGTGTTCAGGGTATGACAGGCTGGATACAGACATAGAAAACGATGATACAGTATGCAAGCAATCATCATCACTATGTTTCATGCCGATAAGGGTCGGCGGTCGACATCTCACACGATCACAAGAGTCGTGGATCAGTTAATTAGTTAGTTATCATACTCATTGCACATCGAACCATTCAGTTCATAAGTGCTCGGATCCCCTCCTCAGCAAATCCCGCAGCGTGCAGCGGCTAACGACACCAGATATGTGTTTGGCTTCCTGCGCAGTGTTTGGCCACACCTCTTTTAAGTTGCTGTTCTCGAAGTCTGACCATGGAAGTAGATTCACAGTCATAACCTAGTTCTCGCTGAAGTCTTACTTCTCGTAGAGCATTCAGAATGTCAGCCTGGTACATAGTGCGTCCGCCCTCCACAGTAGCCTTACCTGCGAGCTTGTCAGACTGCTAATTTCCTTGTACTCCCGCATGCCCTGGCACTAAGATGAAACTAATATTTGCCAACCGAGACCGCTCCATGGACAGCAACCACTCTCTTCGGATCCATCCCATCTCAATCCTCTTGAGCATGCTCCTTGAGTCGTTAAGGAAACATGCCCTAGTCAGGCTACTTGTGCTCTCAACAAAAGCATCAGAGTCGTTCGTCACAATTCTCCCTCCTGCCTTAGCCGTAAAGGCCCATGAGCTTCTCACGCGTCGGACGACAGACCCATTTGTGTAAATGACAGCATCATCATCGTTAAATCTGAGGTAGGCACGTGCTCTGCAAATTTGTATTCTGTCTTCAATGGTTGGGACATCAAGAAGGTAGCGCATCGCCCTGCATGCTGTATCTCTTGCACATCCAAGAATAATGCGCATAGCTTCGTTCTATATCCTTTTCGTCCTTTCTATCTGCTTATGGCTGAGAGTCAGGATCGCCATTGCATACTCAAAAACTGACATGACCAGCCCCTCGTACAGAAGACATAGATGGCGCTGCTCACAGTTTGCTGCCGCCATCACCCGCATCGCAGCCAAACTCCGCTTGGCCTTTGTTATCACGTGGTCTATGTTCTCATTATAAGCACGGCTTCGATCAAACCGTATCCCCGGTTAATTCATTGCTGAATTCTTTTCACAGTCTCTGAACACAGATTTACAGTTCTTGTTGTTGTGTTGACAATATGATTATTCAACGAGAACCAAGTCACTGTTGCCTTTATTGGGTTGAATATTGCCCCAGCTTCATCACACCAAGTACTTATGCGATTGAGTTCGGTTTGTAGTTCCACAGCAACCTCCTCTCTATCCTTACCCTGATGATACACTAAAACATCGTCGGCACATGACAATGTCCTCCCCGGTCCAGTGATCTGCTCGCTGGTGATTCTCACAGTGTGGACGTTGAACATCACCGGAGATAATGATGATCCCTGTGGTAGGCCAGGATATATTGTTGGTTCCGAAGTCCAACTGCCACATCTAAACACTACTTTCCGTTGGAAGAGGGCTGCAGCGATCCAACTAAAAAGGAAAGGACTTATCTTGAGTTCAAGAAGCTGAAGCACTAAAAGTTCCAATCGCACTCTGTTATACGCATCTTCAAGATCAATCGCTGCAGCAAAGGCTTGCGTACATGTGTGCTAGTGTTTATATGTATGTGCGTGTGTATATGTGTGTATGTGCGTGTGTATATTGTGTGTATGCTCGTGTGTGTATGTGTATTTGCTTTCGTGTGTATGCGAGGGAGTGTGTATTTGATAGCGAGAGGGTGTGTGTCTGTCTGTGTGTGAGTGAGAGTGAAAGAGAGTGTGATATTGAGTAAATGAAAGATGGAGAGAGTGACTTAATGGATGAAATAGTGATTGCGAGTGAGATAGAGTGAGAGAGGGTGTGTGTCTGTCTGTGTGTGAGTGAGAGTGAAAGAGAGTGTGATATTGAGTAAATGAAAGATGGAGAGAGTGACTTAATGGATGAAATAGTGATTGCGAGTGAGATAGAGAGAGAGAGAGAGAGAGAGAGAGAGAGAGAGAGAGAGTGGGGGATAGTGAGTGAACGAGAGAGAGACAGTGGAAGAATGGATCTGTTAATGTGTGTGTATGTGTGTGCGGATTGTTTGTGAGTGTCTATGGGTGTGTGTTGGTGAGAAGAGAGACAGAGAAAGAGAGAGAGAGAGAGAGATTTAAGCGCACGCATATCATGTAACATGCTATTCCATATATTTTGTGTATTATCATGTTCATATTACCATTTTGAATGCCAATTGATGTTATAATATATAACATGAACACATGTACATCACTGTAGAGTGGGTGAGAGAATTAGGGAGTATGAGTGAGAGAGAGATAGAGAGAGATTTAATGAGAGTGAGTGTGTGTGTATGTGCCTGTGTAATAAAGAGAGAGAGAGAGAGAGAGAGAGAGAGAGAGAGAGAGAGAGAGAGAGAGAGAGAATGAGAGGGGGGAGAGAGGGAGAGAGAGAGAGTTGATTGCACGCATGTCCTGTAATATGCCATTCCATATTTTTTGTGTATTTTCATCTTTCACATTATCATTTTGTATGTATGATACTTGATTTTATCATGTATAATATAACATTACTGTAATGTGCGTGAGAGCGTTAGTGAGTGGGAGAGTGAGAGAATGAGAGAGAGAGAGAGAGAAGAGAAGAGAGAGAGGAGAGAGAGAGAGAGAGAGAGAGAGAGAGAGAGAGAGAGAGAGAGAGAGAGAGAGAGAGAGAGAGAGAGAGAGAGAGAGTTGAGTGTCTCAACTGTGTGTAAAGTGTTGGAGTTTGTTCTTATTAGTTTCAGTGATCATGTGAGGCATCATGTATGTGTCTAGATGTGAGGATGTGTGTGTGGGTGTGTATATGAGTGTGTATGTGAGGGATGTGTGGGGGGGGGGGTGTGGGGAACGTATGTGTGGAGGGGTTGTGTGTGGGGGATGTGTGTGGGTTGATGCGTGATGTGTGAATGGGTGAAGGGATGTGTGGTCGGTGGAGATGTATATGTGTGAGAGATGTGTGTGTGGGTGGGGATATTTGGGAAGATGTGGGTGTTGGTTGGTTGAGAGTGTGGGTAGGGAATGTGTATTTTGGTGGGGGAATGGGTGTGTGGGAGATGTGTGTTGGTTGCAGATGGGTGTGGGGGATGGGTGTGTGGAGTGTGTCTGTGAGTGGGATATATCTGTGTGGGTCTGAGTGTGTGAGTGTGGATGGGATAAATGTGAGTGGGTGGAAGATGTATGTGTGGCCGGTGAGGATGTTTGTAGGTGGGGGTGTGTGGGTGGGTGGGTGGGGAGATTTGTGTGTGTGGGCGGAGATGTGTATGAGGAATGAATGTGGGGGGATGCGTTTATGGGGGGGGGGGGGTGTTGTGTGGGATGGGGAAGGTGTGGGATGTGCCGGTGGATGAAGGATGTATGTGAGGATGGTGGATGTGTGTTTGGCTGGGTGGTTGGGGTGTGTGTGGATGGGAGGGTAGATGAGAGATGCATGTGTTGATGGGTGGGTGGGTGACGTGTGAGTGGTTGATGGATGAGTACGTTAGTGGGTGGATGTGTGTGAGAGATGAGTGTATGAGTGGGGGATGTGTGTGTGTGAGAGAGAAGGCGGATGTGTGTCGGTGGGGTATATGTGGGTGGTTGGGTGTGTGTGAGTGGTTGGTGTGTGTTTTTAGATGAGGAATGTGGTGATGAGTGAGGATGTGTGTATGGGTGGGGATATGTGTTTGTGTGTGTGTGTGTGTGTGTGTGTGTGTGTATGGGTGGTGAGATGTGTAGTTAAGGGATGTGTGATTGGGGTTTGGAGATCGGGGTGGGATGGTTGGCGTGTGGGTGGGTGGAGGATGTGTGGGAGGGTGAGTGTGTGTAGGTTGGGGTGGGAGGAGATGTGTGGGTGCGGGATGTGTGGGTGGGGGAGATTGTGTGATGGGTGATATGTTTGCAAGTGGGGATGTGTGGCTGGGTTCGGGTTTTGTGTGTGGGTAAGTGCAGGATATGTGAGTTGGCGGGAATATGTGTGTGTGTGTGGGTGTTGGATATGTGGTTTGGGGACTGTGACATGTTGGGAGTTGGAAGCAGTACCCACTCTGACTTACCCCACAATGAAGTAAAGCTATGAGGATGGGACTGATTTCATTTGGAGGGGATGGGTTCTTGGAAGCCAAAGTGACCCATAATAGCTCTGGAAATCTAAGAGTTTTCCCAGGAAAATTAATTTCTTCCCTCCAAAATCTTCCTTCCCGAAAAAGAGAAACTTAATTAGCTCGAGAGTCCCCCACCTATGATCATTTTCCCTTTTAGGTGAAATGGTCACAGGAAGTAATAAAATGTAAAGTTCCCTTATCTGAGTAACCTGGAACCTGGGAGATTACAATAGGACAGAGGACATTTAGCTGTCTATTAGTGTTACCCAGTCACCTGTAGTTCCAGATACTACCTTTATGTGAAGTAGTTTCACTATCTAAAGATAGATAATAAAATGTTTTGCTACACCACAATGGACTTGACAGAAGAATGCAGGAACAGTTAATTTGGTTTATTAATCAAAATAAAAACCTGTGGAAGTAACCATTGATGCATTATGACATATGAACAAACATATTAGTCTACAGGTTTATTGCAAATCTTGTATTAATCAGAACGTGACTTTTTTAATTTTATTATATACTGATGTACACAATATCGGTTTACTAACAGAGTGATGAGACATAACTATTGCCTTCTTAACTACATTGTTGTGTTTTGAACTTGTATATTATTTGTGGCAGGTACGCGTGTAAGTGTACCTTGATTGATTGATTGATTGATTGATTTAGGAACCAACATCACAGCATTCGAGGCATTCCCATAAGCGCTCCGTCCCCATCCTCAGCAGACAGCAAAGAGTTCCACTACTAATAGTACCAGTAGCAATCTGAATATATGTCTGTCTCGCCTTTCATCTGAGCGCCGAGCGTCGGCCAGGTCCACTCATCACTCCTCGCTGTCTCATTCGTGCCATACCATGGTGAGTCATTTGCTCCACCGAGGTGTACACGTGCTCCCACAAGGCCGCAACCACGTCTGCTTTATCATGCATCAATACTCCACCAAGTTTCGCCGATCCAGCCAATCCGTCAACCTGTTTATTCCGCAGCACACAGGCATGCCCCGGAGAAAAGATTAAGGAGCTGCTTGCCACCCGTGACCTCTGAAGCGAAGCAAGCCACTATGCAGAAGCTTGCCTGTCCTCACCTCCGTCAGCATGCTTTCCGAGTCAGTTACACTCACGCTGTGTGTGTGTCGTATTCTCCATCCAGCGGAAAGCTGCATTGACTGCCTCCACCTCCATTCTTAAGCTAGATGTTATGGTATCATAATGCAGGCTCTCCTGCACCATTATCTTTTGCTAAGAACCCCCAGGCACTTCTCATACCTCTTAACACCGAACCATCTGTGTAGATAATCACATCACCCTAGCGAGCATTCTCCTGAATTAGTTGCTGGATTTCCACTTCCATGGCCCCTGTTGGCAACTCCTTGCATTCCCGGCTCAATGTGATTATCACTCTGCACAAGTCTGACTGCTCCGCTGGCACTCTGACCCACTCCTCTCCTCGCCTAATGTTCTCCAAGATGCACACCTGTCTGATTGTATCCTCCTGCTTGAGCCATCCATGATTTCCCTCTTATCAGTCACTGACCCTTAACTGCGTCCAGCGCCTCATACACCGGGTGATCCGTGTCTGCAGCTACTCTGAGGTATGCCTTCGCTTGCATCACCTTGAGCCTACCAGCAACAGTCGGCAGACCAAGGATGTAACGCATACACACTACTGGGGTGTCTCTGATGCATCCCAGAATGACCCGCATAGCTTCGTTCTGTATGCAATCTAATTTCACAAGCTGACTCGTTGAGACAGTGAGCAGTCCTAGTCCATAATCAATCACTGAGAGGATCACGTGCTGGTATAGTGTGAAAAGCATTGTCTGCTCTGTGTCCATAGCAGCCATTGTTTTAAGTGCATTGAGTCCCTTTTGCGATCTTACCACAACCGTCGCCACATGGTCCTTGAAGGACAGGCGCCTGTCAAATGTGATTCCCATATACTTCAGTGTACCTAGAAATTGTATCTAATGTAGTAATATAACAAAGCGTGTAATGTCCAGGCCAGATACGTCACATCTGCACCATCATTGGCTAGAAGGTAGATGGCAATGAATATACAACAATCTCCGGCATGTCACATTACAGTAGACCTAGATCTATTCTACTGTAGACTGTTTTGATGCTCTTCTAAATCTCAACACTTAGTGTACGGCTTAGAACTTGTACTAGTTCATTAGAGTATGAAACAGAGGTACATTGTGAGTCAAGAATGGTAATTGTAATTTGTAGCTCATTGGTTCAGATACACTTATAGATGAATGGTCCACATATCAGCATAACTTTATTGGAAGAAAGGTGAGAAATATCAAAACAACAATCGTAATCGTCATCATCATACGCCTTGTCAACTGAAGAATTATGTATCTCCATATATCTTCCTACTTGGTGCTATGAATCAACTCTGTAATGGCATCCCTCTATGGTACCTTATTAATCCACCCAACATCATTTCTCTTGGTCTGTCTCTACCCCCTCTTCTATCGCTGATTGTTCTAATGGTTCCGATGTTCTCCAGTCCCTCTCTTCACATTGTCTGACAAACGAACGTCGTATGCCTCTTTCGTATAAATGCGTCAACTGCTCTATTTTATTAGCCTCGTCCATTAAACTGATTCGCTGCCATCCGCCAACCTTTTTCCAAACAGTCTCAACTGTTTTGCCCCTTCATCAATATATTAGCACGATCTTGGCAGCTCGTTTGTTTGTTTCGTTTGCGTCTCCTAGCTTAATTGTAATGCCCTGAAACGAAGTTTAACGCCATAAGATGGTTTTTCATTTACACACAGGCCACGAGACATCGAAATTTGATGAATTTGAGGTGTTAAAGTTGTAGTTACTTGCGGTTTTAGGAATGGCAAGGGCCCTTGATTTTCGGCCTTATTTACATTAGATAAAAGTTTTAAACAATGTTAGATTGTAGTTATTCTTGTGCCCCTAAAGTTTTCTTTGCCTATCACTAAGTATTTAAGGAGTATTTCAATAATTAAATCTAAAAGAATAATAATAATATTTGATAAAACTAAATACAAAATAGTGTACATAATGTTTCTAAGTAGAAAACGGTCAAAACCTGTCTCGTGATTTTCCGACATTTTCCATTTTATGTGACAATGATGCGCTTCAAAATATGATGTTGTTATTGTGTTTTATTGGTGTTATGGAGCCGTTTTAGTGATATTTGTGTAGCAAAGTGGTGTAGTTATCATAATTCAGTAAGTTTCATTGGATTATAAACAGTGTTGGAGCAGTAGTGCCTTGGTAAGTGGAAATTTCACGTACTTGTCACCTCTGTCATCAATTTATTTTTTACAACATCTGCTAATATTATTATTATATTTCTAACTTATAGCAACAGTAGCAATACCAACGTGTTCTTTGTGCAGTGTCCTTTAATTTGATATATAATACAATATATTTGCTACCATTTAAACAATTTTTAAATCATTATTATGAGACACCCCTACTTCCCATTTTCTGCCATCAATTTCTGCTTGGGCCAAACCCACTTTTTGTTTGGCACTGAATCAGTTAACTGGTTGTGAGTAGTTCTGGCAGTCCAGGCTATCCGCATCATTAGTCTTGTAAGCCAAGTTTCTGCTGCCCCAAACATCTTCCTAATTTGTTGGTTGGCATTCTGAGATTCACTGTTCAATTAGCTGGGATATCATAGGAAAGTTTCAGGAGGGAGTTTAGAGAGATAGCGACGCACATAGGCATACAGTTTTATAGAGTTATAGAGAGTATGATATATGTGCTAGAGAGACAGACACAGAGAGGCATATTATTTCATGAAGCTATGGTGTAAGTTATATGTGCTAGACAGAGCGACATAAAGAGTTATATAGTTACATTGAACTATAACGTAAGTTATATGAGCTAGAAAAAAAGTCATATTGTCAAAGATAAGGTCAAAGAGACCTACTTTGGGTACTTTGGGAGGGAAATAGACGTTGTGTCAATCAGCAGCGGAAACCGACGAGGCTTGGGAAATCCACACCACAAACAGCAAGAGAAACACTGCCAAGAAGAGCCAGTAAACATTATAAACCCTACTGGAGTAGTGAACTGGAACAGTTGCATAATGGTGTGGAAGTGTGTAGAAAGAAAGCAGAGGCCAACCCCAGCCAAGAGCACCACAATAAATACCAGCAAGCAACAGCCAAGTTTCAAAGGCCCAGCTGTAGGCTAGAAGGAAAAGCTGGCAGGAGAAAACAGAGTCACTGAACTTTGAAAGAGACACAAAGAAGTTGTTGAAGCTAATAAAACAGTTTAACGATGAGGGCACAGGGAGAAACTAAAAAAAATGCACTACATAAAGACGGAAACATTTTAACAGAAAAGCAAGCAGTTGGCCACTTTGCGGACCCATTCGCACAAGATGACAATATCGAAATTAGTCCAGAGATTCGAGAGAAATGGCAACATACGGGACATAAGAAAATAGTACATGAGGATATGGAGACAGATATCACATTCAGTGAACTGGGGCTAGCTTAATCAAAACTGAAATTGAGAAAGGCACCAGGTACTGATGGTATCTCTAATAAAATGATCATGAACCTAGGAACAGAGGCCAAGTACAAGATTTGGGAAAACCAATATCGAATTACAAAAAATT
>JACEFZ010019538.1:0-10000 GCA_014155875.1 Cepaea nemoralis
AACATACATGTTCAAACACACACTCTCACAGATATTTTTATACTCCGAATGTGTACTAATAAGCCCAATTATTGGGGAACAAAGGGCCAAATAACTGAATAAATGTCCATTCTTTATTACTGGGTATATTGACCCAACCTTGACAGAACGATGGGAAGATACCCTATGTGAGTCAGTGGTCTTGTCGATCGAGGTTTGACCTGCGCAAGAAGAGCTCAGGTAAACTCTTTGTAGTGGTGGACATTTGCCATCTTGTGTAGTGAACTAAATATATTCCAATCTGTTTACGCTCTCTCTCTCTCTCTCTCTCTCTCTCTCTCTCTCTCTCTCTCTCTCTCTCTTTCTGCCTCTCTCTCTCTCTCCCTCCCTCTCTCTCTCCCAGCTCTCTCTCTCCCTCTTTGTTGACCGCTTTCCCGGTCTCAGCCAAGCCCGCCACAAACAAATCCTTAGCTCTTGTGATTAAGTGGAATACTGTGATTCAGCAATACTATGGAACCTGCTTTCGTGAAACTAGGCTTGTATGAGGTTCCTGCAATGTGAAAGTTTCAATTAAATGGTTTGGTATGCATGGGAGCAAATGATTACTACACCATGCCAAGAATATAATGTCACATGTTGTCGTGTCCTCCTTTAAAGTGTCGTCCCTGGAGTGAGGAGATCCGACACCCACATTATAATATTTTTTTTTCCTCTCAATATTCTGGAGAATCCACCAGCTTCCGTCCAACACACTCCATCAGCCTATGGACACCTTTTCCTATCACTCTCACACTGTCGTACTATGCCCCCTTCTCATACTTCCCCAACGCAACATACTCAACAACTCTTGCTTCTAGAAATTAATAAAGAGTAATTTATTAAAATAAAAGTGTAACGTATATGAGACGTGTATGTGAAGAAAATGTGTGACGTGTTCTATAAAGTGTGTAGACTCTGACTCTCAGACAGCAACCCAGTCAGCTGATCCCAGCAAAGATAGACCACAGCACGGTACGTCAGAACATGTACTTCTCACCCGTTGCCGAAACCATCTTGCCGGATACTGCTTTGCCTCTGTAGACCTCTGGTAATCCAATTTCAGGAACATCCGAAATAGACCCCGGTGGTATTAACAGTTAATCATGGACCGGTTGCACTCTACACAATGTCCGTTCCTAACGTTCCTTAACAAACTGCACAAGTCTTTTGTAGTGTGTACGCAGTTGGTTAGTTAGTTAGTTAGTCGACAGATCATCCTCGTTGCACATCGAACCATTCAGTCCATAAGTGCTAATTACTAATGTTAATTGTTACTGTACTAACACTAGGTACTCTTAGCCGGTTCTCGGTTCGTTACTACTGTCTGATGTTGTGTGGTGCATCAGTATGCATCACTCTCTTTGATGAATCAATTTCCTTCTAGCGTAAGTTACGTTTCTGTATGCAACTTTATTGACTCTTGAACTGGTGTTCTTTAGAATGGGTTTTTTAATTCTTTCCCAAAACTTGTAGAGTTTCCTTGGATCTGGTAGGGAACCTTAAATGGCACTACTGCAGTCCTATCAATCATATCTACATCTGCCATTATAGGCACGTGCAAAATTAAGTCACTAATTAACACACGGTAGATATTATTTCCACTAGGCACTGCAGTGCCCTGGCACTCCGACTAGAGCCACATTTTCAAGTCCCCCCTAGTTGATCCCAACTCGGGTTTATATGGCAAACTACCAAAGTTGGCCACGTGACGTTATCCTTTACTCCCCCACACAGGTGGCACAGTGGCAAATCATCCCCTGTCAAGAACTATTTTCCTGGCTTAAATCCTGTCAAAGTTGTCAGTAATTGCCTAGATTCTCAAAACAAGCCAGCTAGTTTCTGTATACTCCCAACAAAGAGTTTCGATTCCAAGCTGCCAATCATCTTGATGTGCCGGAAACCAAGAATTGACAGATGCACTGTTTTCCGTACTAGGTACTTTCGTTTTACATCTGCCCCTGTGATCTCACGGCTTCCATCTGCATTCAAATGTTGACAAACTTGTCAATCTTCTGTTCCGTGGTGACAATCCCAGCAGCCATTTTCGTCTGATGTCCGGCCGTATAGATGACAAACGGAACCATTCCATATCCTAAGCTGACAATATATGTGATTCTAACTGTTAATGAACTGCCAACTCGATGTATCCATTCCTTCTCACTCACCACCAAATGTGTTTATGGGCTGACACGATGTAACCTGTGCAGCTGTGTTTACTCTGTTAGTACGACTGTTGTGGCCCAGAAAATATACGCCACGCAAACGTCGGTATTATTATCTGGGTTAACTCAGGGCGCTCGTGACACATGTGCATGAATGTATACGCCGTATTCGCAATCTTAAAAGACACAGTTTTTGTACATAATAAACGGGGGGGGGGGGGGGGGATTACACCTATGTTCCTTGTTTTGAAGCCACAATTTAAATATAATGAAAATGTAAAGGTTATTGCGCAAGATCACGGAAATCCTTGTACTATTATCTACAAAAAGCAAGAGATAGATCAAGACAGAATGTGTGTATGTGTGCGTCTGTGTGTGTGTGTGTGTGTTTGTGTGTGTGTGTGTGAGAGAGAGAGAGAGAGAGAGAGAGAGAGAGAGAGAGAGAGAGAGAGAGAGAGAGAGAGAGAGAGAGAGAGAGAGAGAGAGAGAGAGAGAGAGAGATGGACAGGTGTAACATGCATTCACTTGTCGACATGGGAATGAAACGAGGAATGTGTGTTTACATGCACTATGCCATAATTGTCATATTATCATAACTGTATTTGCATGTATTTGTTTTATTAAATGATGTGACACATAACACTAACATACGGCAACGTTCTGTAATATACACAAACAAAGAAACACACATTACACCTTGTAAATATACATTGCTTTGTATGAAATAAACGTTGAAAAGAAAAGAAAAAAAAACAATTTACTAAAAGTTTCCGAGGAGAGGAGCAATATAATGAATCTAAAGACTATTTTTCAGACCCAACACCGTAGGGTATATTAGTGAAAATCTTGTATGTAAGTAAGTAGTGCCGCTACCAGCCTTTTTCACGAGTTTGTAAGAAATTAAATTTCACACGTCATCCAGTAACTGACATGTGACAATGCTCCGTAGCACACAATGAAAATTTACAAATAAACGTCAACATCTTGAACATACACTATTCACACTAAATACACCATTTTGTTTACGAAAAAGGAAAGAGAGAGAAAATAGTCGGAAAACTAAAGGGAGAGAATCTAATGCATACAGTATTGCATTCTATTATGTTTCCCCAAGAGAAATAACTCGCAAAAGAGCATCAGAAATGTTTCTTTGTCCCTACTGAGAAAGAACATTTAATATATAGATAGACCGCTCATAAGTTTTGTTTAACCTGTAGCAAAGCATATATGGGCATCTGATGTTTGCGACAGACTTAATTTGTTGAATAATAAACTCTGTGCAGCCATTGCCCAAACACTTAGCGAATCTTACTGCATCTAAATTTTAAGTTAGATATTCACATTTAAGAAGCATGATAGTAAACACAGGACTCGGCATTCTGGAGGAAAAAAGCATTATCAAACAACAAGTAATCGACAAATGGAAACAACAATGGAGAGACAGCAATAAAGGACGACACGCTTACCACATGCTCAGAGAGCCAAGTATGAAAAGTCAAGTGAAAGACAACACAAAAATACCAACGTACAAGAAACTAAGGAGATTGAGAATCGGGAAATGGAAAGATAAAATCACCCGACCACTTTGCATTGATTGCCTGGAGGAAAACACTATAGAACACTACCTACTATCATGCACAGCCTATGTCCAGGAACGCAGGGACCTAGTAGAATACTTCCAAGCAAGAAACAAGACGATGAAGATGAAGGAATGCCTACAAGTGGAAGGCGACAAAGAAGTACAAAAGCTTACAAACCATTCATCGCAAGAACAGGGAAAGAAATATAACCAACATAAAATAAAGCCAACAGCAAAATAAAAATACAGTGAGGAAAAACTCGACCACACGAAAACCAGGCAATAGGAAATATATAGGGGTGCGTTAAAACTCTCAAATGGTGGACAATAGAGAGACGAAACGACCCTCCCCGACGCGGGAGACAAGGAGAAGGGTGGAAATTGTCCCAACGATGGAGAAGACGATGGGAAACCTCCCTGACGATGGATAAAAGGGACGTACAGGAAACCCCTCCGGCGCGGGACAAGAGGAGACGGTAGGAAACCACCCCAACGATGGACAAGAGAGACTATACAATCCGACCCCTACGCTTGACAAAAAACCGCTGAACCAAGATCCAAGAAAACAAGCCCAGACGATAACAGGCGCCCCCCCCCCCCGCCCCCAGGACAAGCCCAAGAAAACAGATGATAAAATACAGCCCCTCCCCACCCCAGAGTCAGCCCCGGACAAGAAAACACCAAACGAGAGGGATGGGCAAACCTATAATAACAGCAGACACACCAGCAAGAACGACAGAAGCAAAAAGGATGGCAAAAAAGAGGAACTCGGCCGGGCATGTTACAAGTAATAGAAGCTGTCCAAAGCACAAAAGACCAGAAGACCTATACCGCACTATGAACCACCACAACTATAACCAACGTAATTGAGACGGGTTGAACGAGGTGGAAAGTTTCTTTTTTTTTCCCGACAAATCGGAATCGGTAAGAAGCATACCGTCTTCGTGCTTTCATCGTGGGCGTCGAGCGCTAACAAGTCAAATTGAATTAAAAAAAAAAAACTGTTCTCATCGGTATGTTCACGGATATACATATGTCAGTGTATATACATGCATGCTTTGACAGAGTTGACGGCATGTCCTGTGAGGACGCTGTGGTCAAACGCAGCATTTGTGTGTGTGTGTTTTTTTTTGGTAGTCACTGGGCGTGGCTACGTTCAGCGGCGACATCAACATTTCAACTTATATATACACCATGGGTATGAAAGAGGGCGCATGGTGTATGAAAAGGCAAGAATGGGTTTAGGATGAATGAGGGAAGAAATCATCACCGCATTATAGTCGTTGTTGTCCCCATCAAGTACATCAACAGGGTGTCTAAAAACTGAAGATGGCAAAATCATAATAGAAAAAGACCAGATTCTACATGTATGGACAGATTATGTGAAACAACTTTATGATGATAACAGAGACGAACAGTATGATATTAGATTTAATAATGAAGGACCGCCAATTTTGGAGATGGAGGTTCGAAATGTTCTTAAGCATATGAAAGCTGGCAAGGCCAACGGTGCAGATAACATCACAACAGAAATGATTAAAGCTTTAGAAGAATTTGGACTAGAGCAAGTCACCAGACTGCTGAACACATTATATGATACTGGAGATATACCTCCTGATTTATGTAACTCTATATTTATTGCAATCCCAAAGAAATCAGGAACCTTGGAATGTGATCAACACAGAACGATTAGTATAATGAGTCACATCACAAAGATTTTGCTAAGAATTATCATGCAAAGAATGAGGAAGAAGATACAACCTGAAATAGGGGAAGAACAATGCCTGTGGTAATGTAAGTGAAATGCAGCTCTATGTGTTAAAGGTAATACTACTTGCCCACATGCAGTTCCGCCATCTGAAAACCTGTCAGTGAGACCATTGTTCTTCCTTTCAAAGCACCATCTACCCTTCTTTGATTGCCTATGTCTCACTTTACCACACCCTTGGAAACATTTGTCGAGAGTAGTATCTTGTCTCTGGGAGTCACTAACGCTATGTTTGAGATCCATTCTCACCTGCTCAGTTGTACTATCCTTGTCCTCTGTGTCTGCTTCAAGTGCCTCTTTTTCTTCAGCTATACTCTCTAAATTTTGTTTTCTTTTGGTACCTACCTCGCTACTACTTAAACTTTGTTTCTGGTCCCAATAAATTACTTCTTCTTCTGTACAATCTTTAACTCCTGGCACGTTTCCGATGATCAAACCTGCCACTGGTGAGTCTAGAACACACGCTACCACTTTTCCTGTGATATATGGTGTTTTTACTGCTATCACGGCTAATGGGTAGAATTCTACTGTCCCATTAAATGTTATGCATCTAATCTTTTCACCTGTGTACTCCGAGGGGTTCACTAAACTTTTTCTAACTCCGATAGACGTACACCCGGAATCTCTAATTGTTAATGCTGGCCTATCATTAACGAAACTATGGTGCATCTTCATGCTTCCACCTGCATGGACTGCTGATCCTGCTTTCACTGTATGACCACACACTAAGACTGGCTGACCGTCTTTTTCAAAAAGAGGTTTGCACCCACTACAATCTTCATTGTTGATAGTCTCAATCACTTGTGCTGCATTAGAATGCTCCGTTTCCCTCATCGTACAATGATAGCTGACATGCCCCTTCTTTCCACATTTGAAACAGATGATCTCCTTCCTTGCGTTACTTGTTGGCTCACTGGATGGTTGTGCATCACACTGTGCTGCCTTGTGTCTCCAGCTCCCACAATTCCAACATCCGGCATAACCACTTGGGCGTCTCTTAAAATTCCCTTTTTTGTATGGGTACCGTTCTGCTTTGCCAAAATGGGTGCTCCGGAGACAATTGTCTTTAGGTCCTTGTTGCTCGTACCTCTGTGCTGAATCCACACTTTTCGATCTTGGTCTAATAACTGGATTCTGGTCTTGCTTAGTTTACGCTGCACAGACTATTTCCTCACTCATTAGTCTACCAATAGAACTGTTTGGATGTGCAGTCATGTAGTTTTGCCCTAACTGTGACATTGTGTCTATGTCCTTTGGCTTACGTTCCTCAAAGAAAGCTACCAAGTTTGTATTGCATGCAGATACTACCTTGTCTCTTAACATTAAATCTACTAATTTATTAAAATCTTTCCCTACTTCTGCAAGCTCCATCCATTTATTAAATGTGTTCTTTACTGTATTAACAAAATATGTGAAATCTTGATTTGTCTCTGGCCCTAACTGTCTAAACTTTGTTCTATATCCATGCTCAGTTAGTTGGAACTTTGTTAGCAAACGTTGACGTAAGATAGTGTAGTTGTTTCTTTCTTCTAAAGGTAAATTGAACATGGTGTCTAGGGCCTTACCCGTAAGCAACTCGCCCAGCCTCATGGCATACTCCCCTTCTGGAATGCCTAACGTTTTAACTGATGCTTCGAATCTTGAAAGATAAGATTCAAGACAATCCCGGTCTGTAAAATATGGCAGTTTTAATCTCTGTGACGACTGCGAAGGTCTTCTGCTTTCCTCACTTTGACCCTTCGATGATAGTTCTAGTTTTCTAAGTGCAATTTCCGCTTCCATCTTAATCTTCTCTTTCTCGATTTCCACCGCATTTGTTTGTTTTAACTTTTCAAGTTCCAGTTGTGTGTCTCTCTCTTCCTGTAGACGCTTGTTTTCCATTTCAGCTAACTTTAGTTCCTGTAGGCGTTGGGCTTCAGCTAACTTTTCTTCCTGTAGGTGCTTTTGTTGTTCCATTTCAGCTAACTTTAGTTCCTGTAGGCGTTTGTCCTCAGCTACCTTTTCTTCCTGTCTCTGTTCTCGTTCAGCTTGTCTTTGGTCTCTTTCAATCTGTTTTTGTTCTTTTGCTTCGGCATACTCCTGTAACTCTTTACCCTTCAGGCCTAACCTTTCACCTGCTTCAATATATTCCATTAAAGTAGGCATCTTGTACTTGTGGACACGTTGCTGTCTGTCAGCCAACTATAAATGTAAAGACTCTGCTGTTAGTCTTTGTGTGCCTTCCCTAAGTACACCTCCACTCACTGTGTACGTAAATTTGTAGTACTAATAATATCACTCTGTACTCACCCAGACACTCTACAAGCGCTAGGTAGTGGGGGGGGGGGAATATTACCTATACTCCCTTATATCTATATATCTATGACCACAAGTTCATAAAGTCCCTGGAAATATTGTTAAACTTACATATAAATACATATACAAACGAATGAATGATAACAGTAAGTGTTGTCCTTAAAACGTTAGACGCACAAGCCACGTACACGGAGACGGTGATCACAAAGAAATAAACCACAGTAACATCCACAAGCTTGTGTAGGGACGACCACAGTGCGCGTAATATATAAACTGACACCGACCACTAGACAGTAGAAATGACGAAAGTTCACAATAATAAAATATATCCGAACACAACAAATACTATATGTAAATATAATGAAAAGAGAAGGAAAAAAATTATAACACAAAAATATACCCAAATCTGACGTCAGAATACTCGGCTCTAGATATCGGTTAGGACTCCAATGTCACTGCACGACACGCTAACTCATTAGCGCTTTCCTTACAAAAATATCGTAAGCACCAGAAAGAACCACGTTTTGCCACGCCTATCCTGATTTAGATAGAGATTGCAAAAAGTGCCTATCCAACAACTACATGTAATAAAATATCCATATATAAGTACACAAACGATAACGACAGTTAGAACGATGAGAGCAAACAAAATGTCCAAATGGCTGGCCGACACATATGTGCTTATTAATCCGTCGCCAAAAGTTCTTATTAATCAGTCACAAAAGTTTTTGTTCATTTTAATAGTTATTCGCAATCCGCTGGAAATGTCTACGACACTAGATTCCAAAATGACTGATTGATTTGTTGAGTGGTTACTGAATTTTGCGTGAAGATCATAAGTTCCAACTGTCGACAAAAGTTGAAGATGATAGTGATTCTCCAAAATGACTGTCTCGACACAGTCCGTAACGTTATTGTGCTTTCTCTGTATGTGGTGACAACAAAGCAATAATCCAAACTTCTTTTCTCAACCCAGTCCGTAACGCTATTATACCTTGGTTGCGAAGATGGTCCGTAGCTGTATCATAAATGTTATGGATTTCCGTTACCCGACAAGATTCACCAAAAAAGAAAAAGAAAATGGCAGCAAATGTTCAGCGCTTTAAATTTGTATCTATAAATCCTAATTGGCAAAGAAATACGACCACGGATGCGATGACGACACGTTAAAAATGTTTGCTCATAACAGGATAATGATGACAAAGGGATTTCAACAAAGACGAACCATAAAGTCTGGTTTTCACACAAAACCCTTATATTGTTCATTCACAATGAGTCATCTTGACCACAATAGGCCGTGGAAATTTCCTCAGTAACTTCTTACTGTTAAACAACCTTGCCTCCCAAGGTCAACCTAATTTCTCTTTATCACTTTCAGTGGAAAAATCCTTAGTAAACAATTTCCACACAACCTTCTCAGCCTCAACTCTGGCTGCTCTTTTTAACTTCGTGGAAAATCACACTTTCTACCATAAACCCGCCCCAACTCTGGCTGCGGGGGGGGGGGGGGGTACTGTTACTCCCCGCGTCGGTCACCTGTCCTCGTAAACAGCGCTGACCCGATTTTCAATCCTGTTCTGTCACACACACACACACACACACACACACACACACACACACACACACACACAACTAGGACTGACCTCTTCTTGTCGCAAACAACTCACTGTCCAAGCGACATTTACCTGTGCTGTCTGCTGGCGCTTCCGTCTCTTGACCTATAAACACATGCGTCTGGCCTCTCAACCCGACATTCCGTGCTGTTTGTGACTAGTGACTACCCCCGTCACCGTAGTGGACTCTCCCGGTTGATCTGTGCCGTGTTAATTCTCTGACGCCCCCCCCCCCCCCGCTGGCTTCAGCAATAATGCCCTGGTAATGTCTAAACGGCTTTCACTTACTGTCACCTCAACCTTGACCCTGCCGGTGTTTTTATCTGCTATCCAGTTTATCGCACAGGAGAAAATCTTGTGTTTATATTGAGGGCAACGTTCACTGGCCCTCTCCCCTATTCGAGTGTGCGCTGTTGTTTTCACCTGGCCTCTCGTGAACCGTCTGCCAGCCTGAGCATTGACTCTCGTCTGTCTGTGTTGATTATTTGGTGTATACACAAAAGAGTTGCCGTTAATCTCTTGAAGCAATAATGTCTATATTGTTCTTGATCAGACGAAGCCTCCC
>JACEFZ010019538.1:15000-65717 GCA_014155875.1 Cepaea nemoralis
TGGAATGCCAACTTTTCATTTTCTTTTAAAAGTAAGTTAACCCCCCGGGTCTGAAAATAGGCAGAATCCGTCCGGGGAATTTCGTTTTCCTTTGCCCCTTTCGAGTTTCTGTTTTCTTCATTCCCCCTTTCCCTTTTAAATCTTTCTTTTCATTTCCCCCATTTTTTTTTTCTTTTCAATTCCAGGTTGTTTTTTCCTTAATTTTTTCCATTTGCTCTTTTTCCTGTAGGCGTTCTTCAGCTAACTTTTTTCCTGTGGGGTTTTTTGTTGTTATTTCCTCTTTAGTTCCTTGGGTTTTTCAGCTACCTTTTTTCCTGTCTTTTTCTCGTTACTTTTTTTGGTCTCTTTCTCGTTTTTGTTTTTTTGCTTATCTTTTCTTTCCCTTCGGCCTAACCTTTACCCTTAAAATTACCAAAAAATGGCTCTTTCTTGTGGCACTTGCTTTTGCAGCCCTTTGTAAAACTTTTTTAGCTTTGTTTTGCCTTTGTCCCTCCATCACTTTACAAAAATTTGTAGTAAATTATCATTTATCACCCGAACTCACAAGCCTAAGGGGGGGGGGGGGAAAATATCCCTTTTTCTTATATCTATAACAAGCAAAACCCCCTAAAATTTTTAAATTAATTAAATACATATAAAACAATAATAAACATAATTTTTTCCAAAAAGTTGGCCAAAGACGACGGGGAAGGGTACACAAAAAAAAAAAACCAAGAAACCAAAAGTTTTAACCCCCCGTGGCGAAATTAAATAACCCCGCCCACGACATAGAAATGGAAATTACAAAATAAAATAATAAAAACAAAACAAAAATATAATGAAAAAAAAAAAAAAAAAAAAAATATACCCAAATTACCAAATCTGGCTCAGATATCGGTTGGGACCCCTGACTCAGCACGCAACCAACGTTTTCCTTACTTCTAAAAGAAAGAACCAGGCCACGTTCCGTTTAATGGATTAAAAAGGTTCCAAAATCTTTAAAAAATACCATTATAAAAACCAAAATAAGACAAAACGATAGACAAAAAAATGAAATGGGGCCCACAAATGTCAAATGTGCCAAAATTTCTTATTAATCGTCCAAAAGTTTTTTTATTTTAAAGTTTTGCCCCCTAAAGTTCGCATGTTAAAATGCTGATTGTTTTTTAGGGGTTATAAATTTTGGTGGTCTAATTCCCTGGACAAAAGTTAAGTGAAGGTTTAAAATGATGTCTCAAAGTCCGAACGTTAGTTTTTCTGTTTGGGGTAAAAACAAAACCAAATTCCCAACCCTCCTAACCTTTAACCTTTTAAATGGTCCGAGTGTTCAAAAATGTTATATTTGTTCCCGAAACCCCAAAAAAAAAGAAAAAGAAATGCACCCAAATTTTTATTTTAAAAATTTAAATTCAAAAAATCAAGGGCAGAAACGAAAAATTTTTTCCCATAACGGAAAGTAAAGGGGGTTTCAAAAAAGAAAATAAAGGGTTTTCAACAAAACCCTTAATTGTTTTCACAAACATTTGCCACAATGGGCCGGGGAAATTTTCCCAAATTCTTCTTTTAAACCCTTCCTAACAACCTTTTTTTTTTTACATTTCTAAAAACCTTAGTAAAAATTTAACAATTCCACCCAACCTCTGCTCTTTTTCTTCTAAAACCCAATTTCACCTAAACCCCCCCCCCGGGGGGGGGGGGGGGGGGGGGGGGTTTTTACTGGTCTCCCGCCTCGTCACCTGCCCTTTTTAAACCTGCGTCCAAACCCCCCACACACACACACACACACACACACACACACACACACACACACACACCCCTAGGACTGACCTCTTCTTGTCGCAAACAACTCACTGTCCAAGCGACATTTACCTGTGCTGTCTGCTGGCGCTTCCGTCTCTTGACCTATAAACACATGCGCTGGCCTCTCAACCCGACATTCCGTGCTGTTTGTGACTAGTGACTACCCCCGTCACCGTAGTGGACTCTCCCGGTTGATCTGTGCCGTGTTAATTCTCTGACCCCCCCCCCCCCCCCCTGGCTTCAGCAATAATGCCCTGGTAATGTCTAAACGGCTTTCACTTACTGTCACCTCAACCTTGACCCTGCCGGTGTTTTTATCTGCTATCCAGTTTATCGCACAGGAGAAAATCTTGTGTTTATATTGAGGGCAACGTTCACTGGCCCTCTCCCCTATTCGAGTGTGCGCTGTTGTTTTCACCTGGCCTCTCGTGAACCGTCTGCCAGCCTGAGCATTGACTCTCGTCTGTCTGTGTTGATTATTTGGTGTATACACAAAAGAGTTGCCGTTTAAACTCTTGAAGCAATAATGTCTATATTGTTCTTGATCAGACGAAGCCTCCCAGATATATTGTTCATGTCTGGAGAGCCCACAGATAATATCATATATCACCGTGGTCCTTGACAGAATGTAGCCGTCCAAAAAACTTTACTAATTGACGAGCCCTCAGTTATTTTAAAGAAGTTCTTGATGATACGTTCGTGATAATGGTCGTTGTCTAGGTAACGATACTCCTGGTGTGTCAATTGAGCTATGTAACTGTCTTATACTATGACTCACCCCCGCAGTACACATTCACCAGTCAGTAAACAAGATCGATCTTGGCGCACATAATCCTTTAATACAGAAATAACACAGACCCACAGAACATATGTCTATATTCAGAAACAATATATATATATAATCCATAGAATATTCATATCCTCCTCACAACTTAACATGCACACATCACGGCCTGCTTAATCTCAAATCCACAAGACAGTTATCCCGCTCCTATCCACTGCTGAACCTCACACAATACACCCACACACTGGGTCTAGCTTTCACTAGCTATTCAACCCACTCTGGGGTTTTAAAGGGCCCGCATTCACAATTGGGAGAACAACACAACCAAAAACTGACCCACCGTCAACCTAAGCTCCCACGTAGTAGCCCAACCGATCCGCTCGGCGTAAAACATCAACTCTCTTGAAGTCCCATGACTTCACACAAAAATACACGGTCTCTCCCCCCCATCCATCCTGGGGGACTGCACTCACCCTTACCATTATTACTCAGGGCTAGTTGTTAGTCTCGTAGTCTCGCTACAAAGGTCACTCACCTCAATGTCAATGACCCGGGCTTATGTCACATACTATCATCATATGTTACTCCGGCGAACGTGGGAATCTTGTATGTAAGTAAATAGTATCGCTGCCAGCCTTTTTCACGAATTTGTAAGAAATTAAATTTCACACGTTATCCAGAAACTGACATGTGACAATGCTCCGTAGCACACAATGAAAATTTACAAATAAACGGCAACATCATGAACATACACTATTCACCCTAAATACACCATTTTGTTTACGAAGAAAAAAGAGAGAGAAAATAGTTGGAAAACTAAAGGGGGGGGGGGGATCTAATGCATATAGCATTGCATTCTTTTATGTTTCCCCAAGAGAAATAACTCGCAATAGAGCATCAGAAACGTTTTTTGTCCCTACTGACAAAGAACATTTTAAAATATAGATAGACCCCATAGGAAACCCAAAAATCAAAGGGTCTATGGCGACAACTTAAAATAAAAACCGTGTGCAGTATTTTCCAAAATTTAAAGAAAAAAAACAGATTACCCTGTTTAGAGGTGGTTTTTCTTTCCCAAAAGTTCCCATATTTCCGGAAAGGGGCATTGCCAAATCTTAAATAGCCTACCAGGGTGCGTGTATGTTTGTTGGAAATTTTTTTAAAAAAATTTGGGACAACCCCTTCAACGCCGATCGATTTTTTGAACCTAAAGGTATCCACGTCAAATGAAGCAAACTCGAGTTTGCCCTCATTTGAGTGTAGTAGTCATACCCCAGGATCCCGGCGTTCCGGTAGGTGTGAATTTTAACCACCGGAAACACCACAAATTTTTACAAAAAATAAATAAATTTCATTAAATTAATCGGGACCATGCATCATAAGAAGTCAATTCTCATGGGGACCCCCTTCTAACATACCCCAATCCATTTCCTTTTTCTCTTTTTAAAATTTCTCCCCCCCCTTCTTTTTTGCTCCTTAAACCTTTTCTCCTTCCTCTTCTCCCTTTCCTCTCCCCATTGGGGTCTTTTCCTCTTCTTTTTTCTTTTTTTTTTTCCTGTGTGGCCCCGGACAACCCGCAACGCGGACGGGACGCCGGACCGGCAGGGAAGCACAGACGAGCCAAAGAGGGGGGAAACTGGTAAGTGCTTCCTATTGACTGGAAGGCCCTTAGGGTTCATACCAGAAGCGATCGGGTTTAAGTGGGGTGCTAATATTTAAAATTTAAAGAAAAAAAAATTGTTATTTCTTAAAAAATTTAAATTTTTATTTACATTATAATTTATATATAAAGGGGGAAAACTTTTTAAAGCATTCTATTTTAAAATTTTGCATATTTTAAATAGGGGGATTTTCCTACATTATCTACACATAGCTTTTTTTCCTTTCTTTTTTTCCTTCCTTTTCCCCTTCCCCCTTTTGTTTTTTTTTCTCCCCCCCCTCTTTTCCCCCCCTTTTCCCCCCTTTTACTCCCCCTTTTTTCCCCTCCCCCCCTCCCCCTCTCCCCCTTTTTTTTTTTGTGTGGGGGAAAAAAAAAAAAAAAAAAAAAATATTTTTAAAATTATTTTTATAATTTTTGGACTGCCGTCTTCACCATGTTGAAGTTTATTTTTGTCCCAGCCAGGCTGGGTAATGGGGGTCATTTTGAATTTAAAATTTTTCTTTTGCTCAAAAATTTATAAAAGTTTTTCACTTATCTACAGACAAGCGAAATTAAAAAGAAAAATCTTTAAGGCTTTTTTAAAATTTTCTAAAAAAAGCACTTTTTAAAACGTGTATTTTCTAACTCATCTTTTATTTCTCTTCGCACTTCGCATTTTTGGGTTTTCGGAACTTTGTAAGACGTTAGTAGTTTCGTTCCCCATTTTTTTATTGGGATGAAGATTTTTTTTAATTGTTTCCCTATTTCCAAGGGCACTTATTGACACTAATATTAATTAAACAACCCCCCCACCAGAGATGGGCAAGCCCGGGCCGGGTCTCTATTTGTGTGGGTGGTGGGGGTTTTTTTTATTATAATTTTTTTAAAATTTGATTGCCGTCTTTAAAACGATGTTTGTAGGGATGGAGTTTTCCTCTCCTAGAAAAGTGGGCTTATAAATCATTTTCCCTTCGATGATTTCCCTCTCTCGGCCTCCATTCACCCCGAGGAAAGGAAATTAAAATTTGGGAAAAGCAAGTGAGAAGCTGGGTGAAAGCTGTTAAATTTTCCCCCTGCGGATTGATTAGAAGGCCCCCCCAAAGGTTAGGGTGGTTTGTGCCCTAAAACTTTGTCTTTAGGGTTCTTTCCTCCACCAGGGAAGGCTTGCATCTCCAAATTTGGGTTTTTGGAACCTTGGGAAGGGGGGTTTTTTGGTAACCCGGGAACTTCGGGCTAAAAAACATAGTACCGCTCTGTTTAACTCAGTATATCGATGACCCGCCCGTATTTATTATTATTAAAATTTTTATTATTTCTAACACTTTAATATCACTAATTTAAATTTTAATTCTCTAAAAAACAAATTTCTATCCGTTACGGGGTTTTGTGTCGTCTGTTTCTCTGTCCCCTGCCGTCTTCCTCCTCCTCTGTCCTGCCGGGAACGTGGGGGGGGATGTTTGATTATGCGGCGCCCTTTTCCTCCGTGAGATGATTTTTTACCTTTCTTGGGGTTTCATTCTGCAATGGCCCAAAGTTTTTTTTGTTTACAAAAGTAATTTCGTAACAATTTTTATCTTATTTTAATTGGGAGCTTTTGAATTATTCACAATTTGAATTCAAATTGTATTTATAATGTCCTTTTTAAGATAGGGGTTTGTGAAACGTTTTTTATATGCGTTTTATATAGGTATTTTAGATTTTCAAAATTTAAAATAATCATTTATTTTTGAATCTATCTCTATTCTCTTCCATTATCCAATCGCCATGTTTGTGATATCTAAAAAGTCATTTTAAATTACTTAGTGGAACAAGATCGTAATTCATAACCGGTTTTGGTTTTTATACCATATTGAGGATGTTTAATAGATTATTAATACGTTTTGAGGCCCCCCCCCTTCATTTTTTTCTATTATTAATTTCTTTATTTTCTATCTATCTACCTTTATCTATCTATTTCCTATTATTTTACTTTATTTTTCATTTTATATTTTTAATTATTTCTATTTTTTCTTTTTACCCCATTTCTTTTCTTCTTCTGTCTGTTTTCTGTCGTCTTCCCCTCGCGTTGTTTCTCTGTCTCTGCTGTAAAAACAAACCTTTTATTTTTTATGGTTTCAACGGTCCTTTCCCATTTAATGTTTTCCACTATTCTTTCATTCACGGCTCCCAAGGCATGTTTTTTTATTTTCAAAAGTTTTTACAACAAATTAAATTTTTTTACTTATAATTAAATTAGCGGGGCTTAACTTAAGAAAAGTTTTGAAAAATAACTTTTGTAGCATTGCAAATTTTGGTAAATTTAAAAAATTTTTTCTTTTTTCTAAAAAAAAAAATGTTTGTCCGGTTTCTGCCATATCGTAAATTAAAATGGGAAAATTTTGGCTTTTAAAATTTTAAAAACATAATTAATATATTTAAAAACGAGAAAATTTCCTAACTATTTTTTATTTTCCGCATTTTTACAGTAAACCCGCTTTTTGGGTTTTCGGATTCTTTAATTTACTTCATAGTTTGTTATTTGGGGGGGAAAAAACGACAAGATGAAATGGTAATAAAAACCCACTCCTTTTTGGTCCTTTCATCCCCCGGCCCTAGAAAAGGGGGGGAAAGGAGAAAGTTTTTACCAAAATAAAAGGCTAAATTTTTTTTAAATTTGGGGGTCCTTTAGGTTTAAAAAAACTGGAAACTATACGGAACGAAAAAGCCTGAGGTTCCTTAAGATTTTTAAAAATTTTTTGGGGTGGGAATTGGGAGGTTTTTGGAACCCCAAAAGGAAACCAAAATTTAAGGATTTTACACTTTTGGTTCGGGAAAATACACGATGGATTTACCAGCCGGAAGAAGGGCCAAATGGGCCAAACTGTGCAAACAACACCCGCAAATATGCCCCTTAAAATCCCACCCCAATTTTGATTCCCCCAATTTTTGTAGCAGAGGTCAAAGGGTGTACAAAACAGGAAAATTTTTTTCCACCAAAATGGGAAAGATTTTCCCCGAGAAGATTGGGGGAAATGGACTTTTTTGTGTAAATTTTTAACCCAAGGGGGAAGGAACAGGAACACCAGAATACCCAAGAAATTTTTTTTTATCCAAGGAAAAGAAGATTTTTTGGGCGGTTTTAAAAAACCGTAAAAACCCAACGGAGAGAATGGGGCCAAACAGGGGGGAAGACTTTTCTTGGGGGGGGTCAACCCGCTTTTTTTTTCACAGGGCAGCGGGGGCATATTTCCCGGGCCCAAAGGGGAAAGGGGAAAAGTTCAAAAGCACTAATAGCAACAAAGGAATAACAAACACAAGAAGACAAAGAAAGAGAAGGCGACCATCCCCTGGGTACCGACAATTCTCCTCGGTTTAAAAAAAAAGACACAGTATTTAAGGGGAAAGAAAAGGGGGTCAAAAAAAATTGGAATCCTCTCAACCCCCAAAAACCCCCTTTTGGGTCTACACTTGGTTTTGTTAAATGTTACCAAACCGGGGGAAAAACCTTTGCTGTGGAAACCCCACTAAATAAAACCCTTTATCAATGTGAACAAATATAAGATAGTGAAAAAGAAAAATTAACTAAAAAAATTTTTGGGGGAATTAAAGAAAAAAATTTCAACAAATAAACACAAAAACAAAACACAAAAAAATAACCAAGAAACAAACAAAAAAAATTGGGTTTTTAAAAACAAACCAAAAAAAAATCCAAAAAAGCTAGCTCAAAAAACAGCTATGCACAAAACAAAATTTGCCAAAAAAAGGAAAACAAAACTATTGGGAAAACAAAGAAAGTGGAAAAAAAAAACACAAGTAAAACGGGGCGAACTCGATACCCGAACCCTTCTGCATTACACAAGTGAAAAACAGACAAAATACATCTAACCAATTTTTACAAGATTGCCCTTTCCCATACAAACAACGATGGCAAAATTACCTTCAGGATTTAAATTTTGACTTGATTTGATTTTTCTTTTAAAAGGGGAAAAAAAACAAATAAGACACAATAAAAAAACAAAATTTATACATCAAGAAACAAAATATTTAAAAACATTAAAACTTCATACAACACTTAAACATTCACAACACACAAAAATTGGGTAAAAGATTTTAGCCAGACAGGTGGGGAAAAGTAAAAAACCTTAACCACAACCCGTTTAATTAAACCCCAACATCTAACCCAAAGGAAAATTACCCCAAAAACAAATCAACCAAAACCAAAAATTTGCACCCCATCAAAAATACAGACAAAAATTTTTTCCCCGGGCAATTTTTTAAAAAGAACACCACATTGGAAATTCAATAACACATTACTCCAAACCACAGGTTATGTACAACACATGACACAACTTATTCTAACATACACTAATAGTACACCCACCGACAACATAACACAAATTTGGGATTTACTAAAGAATTCTATACGGTATAGAACACAACAGTTAGCATCCATCATACACAAAGACAGACTACAACAAGAACATATCATACAGAAAGCAATACAACTCACAAAAAAGACTGACAGGAATGCACTACACCTACACTAGAATCACAATTAGAACAACACCAGCAACACACATTCCGCGGTGCACTCCTTCGAACTAAACGTACTAACATATCAGAAGAAAGTCCCAATAAACAACACCTTGCATTAGAACAAAACATTCAACGCAACAGACAAATAGGAGCAATAACAGACATGCAAGGAAACATACAAACAGAGGCAGTACATATACTAGAAACATTCCAACAGTACTAGACTGACCTATATACAGCAGAACCCGCCAACACACAAATATAAAATAGGTTCTTACAATACACAAAGAAACTGTCAGTCACAGATAAGGACACGCTAGACACAGAGCTTACATCAGCAGACATAACACATGCACTCAATCAAATGCACAAAGACAAAACACCAGGACCAGATGGACTCAAAGTAGAATTCTACCACCACTTCTTTCCTATCCTAGGCAATTTCCTTCTAAAAGTCTACCAAGAAGCTGTTCACAAACAAGAACTCCCAAACACTTGCAACATGTCATATATACCACTCATACCTAAAGACAACACAGACAAAACACAGCTGAAAAACTATAGACCCATCTCATTATTAAATACAGACTACAAAGTCCTAGCAAAATCACTTGCAAACAAAATTTAAAAAACGTCATGCCATCACTCATCCACCCAGACCAACAGTGCAGTATTCAACACAGAAACATACACCAACATACACATTTCATTAGAGATTTCATTACATGCACCCACCAGAGAGACTGTCAATCCTCCATTTCATCTTTAGACCAGGAGAAGGCCTTTGACACAATTTCACACTCATACTTATACAAAACACTAGGACACTGTAACATAGGACAATACTACAGATAGTGGATAGAAATATTGTATAAAAGTCCTGAAAGTAAGGTACTGGTGAATCATTCACTCACTGGCAGTTTCAGAATCAATAGATCTGTCAGACAAGGTTGTCCACTATCACCAGTCCTATATGTACCAACACTAGAACTACTCTTAGAAGCAATTAGACGGGACACTAACATTAAAGGTACATTTATACAAGGGTCTGGGGAGTGGAAATTAATTGCTTATGCAGATGACACCGCTTTCTTCCCTACAACCAACACTTCCATAACGAGCATACTTCATACCTTCAGATAGATTAGGGAAGGAAGTGGGGAAAAAAACATACAGAAGTCTAAAATAATTTGTCTGGGGAAGTGGAAGAATAAAGCAGATTTCCCCTGATCTAAAAGTCACAGATAACATGAAGATTTATGGGATCACATTTCCATCCAATCCCAGAAAAACACATACAGAAACATGGCAAACACTGACAAAACAAATTATAGTCATACTACATAGGTTCAAATACAAGACATCAACAATTTTTGTACGAAGCACAATTGTAAACACCTTTATCGTTCCTAAAATAATATATTTAGCCACAGTGTTAGACCCCCCAAAACAAACGATTACAGATATAAATAAACGCATCAGTCAATGTATCTTCAGCAACACAATCCACAGTAAAAAACACAAGACATTAATACAAGATAAGAAACGAGGAGGTGTAGCTTTACAAGACCTAAACACAAAAATACAAGCATTAAGAATCACCCACATAGGACGCATCATCAATCATCCAGATCAACACTCGCTAGCATTATACTATATTGCAATTAGATTACATAGACTTAAGGAAATAGACAAAACAACACCGCACTATTACGGCAGACTACCGAACTTCTACAGAACATGTATGCAAGCAATTCAAGGCAATGAACATTTAATACAACAGACAACCAAGCAGATATACAAATATTTAGTGAAACAACAAGCCCCACCACTACATCTGAGAATCAAAACAGGATACAAATATTATATGAAAGACTATAGCTGCACCTTCACTACCTTACACAACATATCACATCGAAATCCAAAGAAGTAGTATACAGGCTAATTGATAATATGACCCCGACAACAGAGAGAGCAGCACAGACATCCAAGTAAATAGCCCCATGCAAATATGTAGACACAATATTCAGGAAACCGAGGACCATCTCTTCTATGAATGTCCAACAATCACAGCCACTAAGACTGCACTACAACAGTTAACAGAAACACACAAAAACAAGAAAACTGACGCATACAAAGCGATATTCCTAAATACAATACCTACAAACACAAAAGACAAGCACACTAAACTTTACTAGCGGAGTATAGAAACATAATATGGTCGAGTCGAAACTAGGCCACCCACAATCACCACACAATACACCCACACATACCATCACAGATTTTTCAACAGAAAATCTCCCAGCTATTCACAGATTAAGCAAGCGCCACTCCCATCAAGTTCACACTACATAACATACATGTTCAAACACACACTCTCACAGATATTTTTATACTCCGAATGTGTACTAATAAGCCCAATCATTAAATATAATGAAAATGTAAAGGTTATTGCGCAAGATCACGGAAATCCTTGTACTATTATCTACAGAAAGCAAGAGATAGATCAAGACAGAATGTGTGTATGTGTGCGTCTGTGTGTGTGTGTGTGTGTGTGTGTGTGTGTGTGTGAGAGAGAGAGAAAGAGAGAGAGAGAGAGAGAGAGAGAGAGAGAGAGAGAGAGAGAGAGAGAGAGAGAGAGAGAGAGAGAGAGAGATGGACAGGTGTAACATGCATTCACTTGTCGACATGGGAATGAAACGAGGAATGTGTGTTTACATGCACTATGCCATAATTGTCATATTATCATAACTGTATTTGCATGTATTTGTTTTATTAAATGATGTGACACATAACACTAACATACGGCAACGTTCTGTAATATACACAAACAAAGAAACACACATTACACCTTTTAAATATACATTGCTTTGTATGAAATAAACGTTGAAAAGAAAAAAAAAAAGAATTTACTAAAGGTTTCCGAGGAGAGGAGCAATATAATGAGTCTAAAGACTATTTTTCAGACCCAACACCGTAGGGTATATTAGTGTGAATATTACGAATGGTTTAAAATGTAACATATAGTATCATCATATGTTATTCCGGCGAACGTGAAAATCTTGTATGTAAGTAAATAGTGCCGCTACCAGCCTTTTTCACGAGTTTGTAAGAAATTAAATTTCACACGTCATCCAGTAACTGACATGTGACAATGCTCCGTAGCACACAATGAAAATTTACAAATAAACGTCAACATCTTGAACATACACTATTCACACTAAATACACCAGTTTGTTTACGAAAAAGGAAAGAGAGAGAAAATAGTCGGAAAACTAAAGGGAGAGAATCTAATGCATATAGCATTGCATTCTATTATGTTTCCCCAAGAGAAATAACTCGCAACAGAGCATCAGAAATGTTTCTTTGTCCCTACTGAGAAAGAACATTTAATATATAGATAGACCGCTCATAAGATTTGTTTAACCTGTAGCAAAGCATATATGGGCATCTGATGTTTGCGACAGACTTAATTTGTTGAATAATAAACTCTGTGCAGCCATTGCACAAACACTTAGCGAATCTTACTGCATCTAAATTTTAAGTTAGATATTCACATTTAAGAAGCATGATAGTAAACACAGGACTCGGCATTCTGGAGGAAAAAAGCATTATCAAACAACAAGTAATCGACAAATGGAAACAACAATGGAGAGACAGCAATAAAGGACGACACGCTTACCACATGCTCAGAGAGCCAAGTATGAAAAGTCAAGTCAAAGACAACACAAAAATACCAACGTACAAGAAACTAAGGAGATTGAGAATCGGGAAATGGAAAGATAAAATCACCCGACCACTTTGCATTGATTGCCTGGAGGAAAACACTATAGAACACTACCTACTATCGTGCACAGCCTATGTCCAGGAACGCAGGGACCTAGTAGAATACTTCCAAGCAAGAAACAAGACGATGACGATGAAGGAATGCCTACAGGTGGAAGGCGACAAAGAAGTACAAAAGCTTACAAAACAATTCATCGCAAGAACAGGGAAAGAAATATAACCAACGTAAAATAAAGCCAACAGCAAAATAAAAATACAGTGAGGAAAAACTCGACCACACGAAAACCAGGCAATAGGAAATATATAGGGGTGCGTTAAAACTCTCAAATGGTGGACAATAGAGAGACGAAACGACCCTCCCCGACGCGGGAGACAAGGAGAAGGGTGGAAATTGCCCCAACGATGGAGAAGACGATGGGAAACCTCCCTGACGATGGATAAGAGGGACGTACAGGAAACCCCTCCGGCGCGGGACAAGAGGAGACGGTAGGAAACCTCCCCAACGATGGACAAGAGAGACTATACAATCCGACCCCTACGCTTGACAAAAAACCGCTGAACCAAGATCCAAGAAAACAAGCCCAGACGATAACAGGCGCCCCCCCCCCTCCACCCAGGGCAAGCCCAAGAAAACAGATGATAAAAGACAGCCCCTCCCCACCCCAGAGTCAGCCCCGGACAAGAAAACACCAAACGAGAGGGATGGGCAAACCGATAATGACAGCAGACACACCAGCAACAACGACAGAAACAAAAAGGATGGCAAAAAAGAGGAACTCGGCCGGACATGCAGTAATAGAAGCTGTCCAACGCACAAAAGACCAGAAGACCTATACCGCACTATGAACCACCACAACTATAACCAACGTCATTGAGACGGGTTGAACGAGGTGGAAAGTTTCTTTTTTTTTCGACAAATCGGAATCGGTAAGAAGCATACCGTCTTCGTGCTTTCATCGTGGGCGTCGAGCGCTAACAAGTCAAATTAAAAAAAAAAAAAAAAAAACTGTTCTCATTGGTATGTTCACGGATATACATATGTCAGTGTATATACATGCATGCTTTGAAAGAGTTGACTGCATGTCCTGTGAGGACGCGGTGGTCGAACGCAGCATTTTTGTGTTTTTGTTTTTTGTTTTTGGTAGTCACTGGGCGTGGCTACGTTCAGCGGCGACATCAACATTTGGACTTATATATACACCATGGGCATGAAAGAGGACGCATGGTGTATGAAAAGGCAAGAATGGGTTTAGGATGAATGAGGGAAGAAATCATCACCGCATTATAGTCGTTGTTGTCCCCATCATCGAAATCACCACCATCATCCTCACCATTTTACCATCAATCACGTAAGAATGGGATGATTGGCAGAGTATGGGAAAGTTCAGTTTTTTTCAGCTGTGTTTTGTCTATGTTGTCTTTGGGTATGAGTGTTATATATGACATGTTGCAAGTGTTTGGGAGTTCTTGTTTGTGAACAGCTTCTTGGTAGACTTTTAGAAGGAAATTGCCTAGGATAGGAAAGAAGTGGTGGTAGAATTCTACTTTGAGTCCATCTGGTCCTGGTGTTTTGTCTTTGTGCATTTGATTGAGTGCATGTGTTATGTCTGCTGATGTAAGCTCTGTGTCTAGCGTGTCCTTATCTGTGACTGTCAAGGTCCTACACTGTACTGAGACAGACTAGTGACAGTAGAGGGGTGAGGACTTATAGGACATAGAGACAGGACGTCTATAAAGGTATAGACTGAATAGAAACAGCACCCAAGCCAGGACGTAATAATAGATATGACTAGACTCGGGTGGGAACACTAACGTGTTATAGTTAGGACAATAGAGGGACCGACCCAGGGGTAGGGGGCGGGCAGACGTAGACGTGACAACGTGAAGTAGAACAGAACTCTAGAAGGCAGAGACGATAGTGCTGCGTGCAAAGGGATTAGCACGCACCCCACGAGGGAGCTTGACCGCGTAGGCAAGCTGCGAGCTGAGTTAAGACAGACGGGGGACAGACGGCTTTCTGACTGGACGTGGTTCTAAGTTATTGAGTGTCTATGAACGCATGCAATGTTTAGCGAGAGTGTGTTGTGAATTCATACATTGTGTAATGTGATTAATAAGTATTCTCTATTTATGTACAGGCAAAGAACGCCTTAGAGAATTGTCAGGCTTGCCTGAATAAATATTGTAGAGAAAACATCTGTGCATATTATTATTATTTGTGAGGTACAGATGAGGTTTGCCTGAGTGCAGGACTGTGACAGGCAACCCGCTTTTGGTGTCAGAAGTCACGGAAATAAACCCATACCCAGAGTGCTGAAATGCAGGGAGTAAAAAGTATCTGACACTGCACCTGTATTTAAACGTATATCCAGAAGTGTGAGGTGCAGAAATAAAATTACGACACTGATGTATCATTGATTTAAAACTAAAAATGCTGGTGTAAATGAATCACAGTGGCGAAAAATGTCAGAATAAAATTTGGTGAAGTACACAAAGTGACCTGGCAGTGACCTGATTGCCGTCGCAAGTTTGTTAGTGTAACGATATTGATCGCAGTGGAATGTAATGTATTGTGATGTGTTAACGATTGTTGTTACAAACGTTTCAGTTGAAAGTCAAACTTGAAAACTTTACGACAGACAAGACATGACGACAAATATTAATTAATTAATTTAAAGTTAATATACCTCATTCCAGTTTCTACAGGAAACAAGTATAGAAAACTTGGAGTGCATTTTGTTAACTTCTGTAATAATCATTCATGTAAAAAAAAATGCTAATTGTTTGCGCTCTACACGTCAGGATGCGCACGAAATTTTTGACAACATCTAGCTGAAAGTAGCATTCTCTCCCAACTGAAAGAAAGATCCTGATCATTTTCAACTGATCAGATAAGTACATATAATTGTGACGTGCATAAAGTAAAACAGCATCTACATTTTTTTGGTTTCATTTTCACCATAAATCAAGCATTTTACAAGTCATCAGTATTGTATGTAAGAGTGTGTGAAATATAAACATTAACCATGTCTACACTTAAGGAGTGTATAGATGCGGGGGTAGCACTAGGTTACAGTGGAGATAAACTAGAGAAATGGGCAAAAGCTGAATTTAGAGAACACACTGATAGACAAGCTGCAGCAGACAGAGATGAAAGGGCAAAAGAACGGTTACACCAGAAGGAACTCGCCGAGATAGCGGAAGGTACTAAGTTAAAACAACAAGAGGTAGCTGAGACAAATAGATTAAAACAAGTGGAAATTGAAAGTCAAACACAGATTAAAATGAAGGAGCTCGAAATCGAGTCTCATGTCCATATAGCTACTACTAAAATTAAAACTAAGGAAGAAGAGAATAAGTTTGCTAAGTACAAAGGGATCGTAAAGCCATTCTGCCAAGGTGATTCCATCTCAGCATGGTCAGAAAACGTAGAATACCAGCTGAAGGCCCAGGAAATACCAAAAGAACACTGGGCATTAATCTACATGAAGAATTTGTCGGGGGAGCCCTTAAAGGTAATAGAGTCCATTCCCCAAGACCTTAGAAACAACTACGAATACATCCATCAAAGGGTAATGCAGCATTTCCTTTTAGACGCCCCAGGGTACCAGATTCAATTTTCCAAGCTAAAGCCTAAGAGTAATCAAACCTTCATTGACTACGTCTCAACAGTACAAGATGTATGTAATAAATGGCTTAAAGCTTCGAAAATTAACAACAGCTATGACAAACTTAGGGATCTCATAATTATGGACAAAATTATTTCCACTATTCCTAGTCCATTTGCCAAATTTTTGCAACAATCAGATGTAGATTCCATTGAACAGCTTGAGAAACGGGGGTCCGCCTATTTTTCTTCAAACAGGGATGTGTTTAAGTCTATTACTGAAGAAAGTGAGATTGTAGCTGCTGCTATGGGAAGACCACAAAAACCATACAAATTTAGGGAAAAGCAAAGAGGCAATTTACAACAGTGTCCTTATTGTAGATTTCAACATCCAGAATACTCGATGTGTGATAAGAACCCGAAATATCCAGAACACTTAGAGATGGTCATAAAGAAACAGCAGACTAAGAGAGAAACCTTTAGACGTGCTGTTAAATGCTTCTTTTGCCATTGTTTTGGCCACTATTCCTCTGCGTGTATGGGAAGAAAGAAGTTGAAAGCAGTGAATGCAGCATTAGTTGAGTCATCGTCAGAGAGTGGAAGTGATCTGGAAGAAATGTGTGAGAATGAAGACAATGTAGCATCAGCAGTGGATGTGCTAGATTACAGTAGTTGTACAACATGCCACCAGTTTCATGATAATGGGAAACTGAAATGTGGGCACACAGTCCCGTGTTCATTAGAGAATGCAAACGCGGCAGTAGCCTCCAGAGGCAGTTTGAAATTCTACCACGGAATAGTCAATAACATTCCATGTTTGATACTCCTGCTTGATAGTGGCAGCACATTAATCGGTTTTAAAAAGGAACTGGCCAAGCCAGAAGATTACACGGGTGAAACAGTGAATTGCCGCACTTTTTCGGGCACAATAGAGACATACCCGTTAGTCAGAGCTAATATAAATACACCTTTTTTTGACTGGCACCTTTACGTGCGCTGTTTTGGAGAAACCGTGTGTAGATCTGATAATTGGCCGTCTGCCACAGCTGCAGATGCGTACCACTGACGAGATAACAGCCTGGAGAGAAACCTTTTTACAACAGGCTAATGCAATTACTTGGTCGAAAACTAGTAAAGAACAGGAGACTGAAGACCAACAGGACGCAACCATACCAATAAATCAGACGTCAGACGAACAAATGACAAACACATTAGTGGACGATATAGAAGACGAACACATTGCAGCCACAGTCATTAACCGGACAGAAGAAGATGACTTTGAATTACCAGTACCGACGGTAGAAAGCAACACAACATTCATCAACATACATTTAGTGCCTACGATGACAGACGAACAGAAACAGCAAACAACAGCATTACTAACAGAATACAAGGAAATTTTCTCAGACACACCAGGTAGGACAGACTGGACAACACATCTACAAACTTTAAGACTCGTTTTCGACAGAATAAAGTTGTTTGGACCGACAGTAAAACTGGCAAAAGTCGAGTTGGCGTTGGAGGAGATAGATTTCCTTGGCCACACAATTTCCAATGGCCAGTTAAAGACCGACAACAAAATTATTACTAAAATTTTGAATCTTACTATTCCAACAACAAAAAAGCAAGTAAGAAGCTTGCTGGGGCTAGTACATTATTACAGCAAATTTATCCCAAATTTGGCTCAAATTACGTGTGTATTTTCGGACCTATTAAAATCTTCTGCGAAGATAAATGTTCAAGATGCTATTTTACAGAATGCTATGTCAGAATTAAAGTACATGTTCAGCAGAGTTCCCATCTTACGTTTGCCTAACCCTGAGTTACAATATATTCTTAGATGTGACGCCAGTGCAACAACGATCTCTGGTGTACTACTCCAAGAACACGAAAAGATCCTTCATACTATTTTGTATTTGAGCCGTAAGCTTACCACAGCTGAATCACGGTATGATGTGTCTCAGTTGGAAGCTCTCGCTATTGTATATTGTATAAATAAGCTTCATACATACTTGGCTGGAACTCACTTCATTATAAAGACCGACAACTCCCCCCTTTTAATTATGGAGAAAGGTCAGCCGAAAATCAACAGAATCTATCGCTGTGCTTTGATTCTCCAGAATTACTCCTTCAGCATTAAACACATTAGAGGAAGTAATAATAACCTTGCAGACCTTTTGACGAGACCATCAGGTATTGAAGTGATGGAGAAGGCAGATGTAACACTGCCATAGGTATCTGCATTAAGCACTAAGTAGCTCACATATGTACTGTGCTAGTAGTGGTAAAAGATAAGACAATGTAAATATTAACACGTGAACTTACCACGAACTCTAGTAATGCCATATACCAAGTACATTACATTTATAGAGTCTACTTTTACATATAAACTGTGAGACTATGGTGAACATATTGTGATACGCTACAGAGTCACTTAGAGTGCAGTTAACATTGTATATAGACGATTGTAAGGAAGAACCCAGAGGAACTACACATCGTGATCACCATCGCCTGGACCTACAATTAGTTAGTTAGTTTAGTGATTGTATAACATGTCTGTGCATATAACATGTATGTAATATTATTATTATAGTATTTTAACGAAGTTGCATTAAAGCTATTGAGTGGTTCATTGTAGTAGAACTAGTAGTAATAGAAGAACCACTAATATTCCAACTGTGAGCTTATTTAAAACAATTGCAGCTATATTATTTTTTAATTAGATTAGACACCTTTACAGTAGTTTTATAGTTATAAATGTATATTTTATGTATATTTAGATAAGTAGATTAGATTAAATAGTTCTCTATTGAGACTACTACCAATGAAGCCAATTAAAACGGCGAGGTAATATATTTAGATTGAGTTAGAAATAAAATAGATTAATTTAGAAATAGATTTAGAAACATTGATATTAATTTAACATCTAACAAACCTATGTAGAAGTTTATACAACAACAGTGAATGCATAGTGAGAGCAACTGGAGGACACTCAGAACCCTTCACCATAAGATCTGGAGTACGACAAGGTTGTGTCCTGTCCCCTCTCTTGTTCATAACAAATATAGACAACATATGTAAAGAAACCAGCCAAGCAGAGACAGCAAGAATACCACATGACGAGAACACAGAAGAAGAACCATCTGCAAATCTAACCATTAGAGAACTCCTGTTTGCGGACGACCAAGCACTAATAGCAAAATCAGAAGCTGAATTACAAGACCGCATGAATAGTCTAAACGAAATGTGTAGGGAACATAACATGAAAATTAGCACAAGCAAAACAGAGGTAATGACTATAACTAAAGAAGAACAAACAGCAACAATTCACCTAAACGAACATCCCTTGAAACAAGTAAAGAGCTTCAAGTACCTAGGAAGTATAATATCATCAAATGGCAGATCAGAAGACGAGAGATCGAAAATAGGTGCAATAAGGCAAATCAACTCATTGGACAAATGGCACCAATACTAAAGAACAAACATGTATCAATAACTACTAAGAAAGCACTTTACAACACAATCTTCCTACCAACTCTGTGCTACCAATGCCAAACCTGGACAATGACAGAAAAAGAGAAAAGAAAAATCACAACAACAGAAATGAGGTTCCTGAGAAGAATACTCAACGTATCAAGAAGCGATAAGATCAGAAATGAAGAAATCAGGACTAAAGTGGGGGTTAAAGCTGTTCTAGATTTTATTAGAAAGCAGCAAGTCAAATGGTTTGGCCATGCAAGTAGGTTACCAGTCAACAGCATGCCGCAACAAGCAATGATGTACAGACCAGATGGAAACAGAGGAAGAGGCCGACCACGTAAACGTTGGACGGAGGGAATAACAGAATCCATGGGAATGTCGATATACGAAGCCCATAACCGGGCACTCTCACGAAGTTTATACTTCACCTCGACACCGCAAGGTACAAGAGGAACATGATGAGATGAGAGATGAGAGATTAATTTATTTAAGGGAACTAACACATTTCTCTTAAAGTGTTTAATTTAAATAATTACCTTTCCTTTAGAAACATCCATACATTGATAGTTGATTTAATTATATACTTAGATTTAACATCAGTCATTATTCATTTCTTCTTCTTCTTCTTCTTCTTCAGCATTCCGAGCCATTGAGGTTATTCATTTACTTAATTTAAATTATCTTGTTTATTTCAATTATCATTTACTTAAATAGATTAGTTGCATTATTTAAGTTAATAACATCCTCTATTTATTTAATAACATATTGTTTTTTACTTGACATCATAAACCAACATTTAGTTAACTTACTTCCCTTAGTAGTTATTTTTTTTTAACTTAGATTATATACCTTAGTTAGTTTCTTAAGCATCATGGTATAGAATGATAGTAACGTTAGACACCGTCAATTTATTGACTGGTATAACCAATTAGACATTAGATTAGTTAGAAACATTTACATTTAGTTAGCTTTCACTGTATTGCCTTATGCAACACATTCAAAATTGTATATAACAAAGTGAAAGAGAAATCTACTTTATTTTCGGCTCCGTATTGTTTAAAACGAGCCCATTTTAATATTTCATTACAAAAACATTTTTAAAAAAAATTGACAATGTGCGAGAAAGTGAAGAATGAGATGAGTAAACGGACGAATGAGAGAAGTAAAATATTTGAATGAATATTTGTGCATTTTTTCGCACACATGTGTTTTTATGACTCGTCCGCGTCCGCTGTGTAAACCATGTGATGTGTGTAGTTTCATGTGTGTTACACCACTATTGCATTGAAGCAATAGTTGTTTTCTAGGATACCAGATCGGCGAAATGCGTCATGAATTAAGCATAGGCATTACTTTATGACGAACATTGGCCTAACCGTGATGCTCGAAAACCTTAATACATCAATTATCGGCATAGGGTTATGTTCCTAATTGCAACACATATAAATTAAAGATTTACACGCAGACAACCAGGAATACAAACAGATAAATTTACAAACAGCAGTTCATTTCAAAGAGATGGAACACTTGATCAAAGGGACACCACAGACTCGCAGTGAGTGGGAGGGCAAGGTTAATATTTAGCTACACGCGGAAGCAAGATAGGCTAACATCAGCATACACACAACTAACAAGAGAAGTGAAAGTACATTTCACTGGAGCCATGAAATATATTCATGTATTGCATCCTTAACAGGAGCAATTTGTTTTGGGATATTGGTCAATCAATATTTTGAGGGGCTGAGTGTTGCTAACGCGCTCTGGTTCAATACAGCTCCCAAGAGTGTAATGTAGTGACTCTTGTATAGAGTGGAGATGTGTGAAACTGATCTATGACCAGTGGCTGGATACAACAACTTGTGACCAGACTTATTGAAAGACAGAAGTGGACCGTAGATTAGAACAGTGTACCCCTTGACTAAATTAGATCAGACTAATTTTATATGCTACGACGACATTGCGTCAGACCTACTACATTAATCTAGTGACGCAATACGACGGACGACGGGAGAATGTCAAGGTCCTACACTGTACTGAGACAGATTAGTGACAGTAGAGGGGTGAGGACTTATAGGACATAGAGACAGGACGTCTATAAAGGTATAGACTGAATAGAGACAGCACCCAAGCCAGGACGTAATAATAGATATGACTAGACTCGGGTGGGAACACTAACGTGTTATAGTTAGGACAATAGAGGGACCGACCCAGGGGTAGGGGCGGGCAGACGTAGACGTGACAACGTGACGTAGAACAGAACTCTAGAAGGCAGAGACGATAGTGCTGCGTGCAAAGGGATTAGCACGTACCCCACGAGGGAGCTTGACCGCGTAGGCAAGCTGCAAGCTGAATTAAGACAGACGGGGGACAGATGGCTTTCTGACTGGACGTGGTTCTAAGTTATTGAGTGTTTATGAACGCATGCAATGTTTAGCGAGAGTGTGTTGTGAATTCATACATTGTGTAATGTGATTAATAAGTATTCGCTATTTATGTACAGGCAAAGAACGCCTTAGAGAATTGTCAGGCTTGCCTGAATAAATATTGTAGAGAAAACATCTGTGCATATTATTATCATTTGTGAGGTACAGATGAGGTTTGCCTGAGTGCAGGACTGTGACAGTGACTGACAGTTTCTTTGTGTATTGTAAGAACCTATTTTGTGTTTGTGTGTTGGCGGGTTCTGCTGTATATAGGTCAGTGTAGTACTGTTGGAATGTTTCTAGTATATGTACTGCCTCTGTTTGTATGTTTCCTTGCATGTCTGTTATTGCTCCTATTTGTCTGTTGCGTTGAATGTTTTGTTCTAATGCAAGGTGTTGTTTATTGGGACTTTCTTCTGATATGTTAGTACGTTTAGTTCGAAGGAGTGCACCACGGAATGTGTGTTGCTGGTGTTGTTCTAATTGTGATTCTAGTGTAGGTGTAGTGCATTCCTGTCAGTCTTTTTTGTGAGTTGTATTGCTTTCTGTATGATATGTTCTTGTTGTAGTCTGTCTTTATGTATGATGGATGCTAACTGTTGTGTTCTATACCGTATAGAATTCTTTAGTAAATCCCAAATTTGTGTTATGTTGTCGGTGGGTGTACTATTAGTGTATGTTAGAATAAGTTGTGTCATGTGTTGTACATAACCTGTGGTTTGGAGTAATGTGTTATTGAATTTCCAATGTGGTGTTCTTTTTCATGGCCTTGTATTTGTAGTGTCTGTAGTGATATGTGCTAGTACTGCTTTGTGATCTGTGTATTGTAATGTCTCTTGTAGATGTTTTGTGTTTATTACGTGGTGTGTTGAAGGTGTACATATTCTATCTAGTCTGGCTGATCTATTGTAAGCCCTATTTTTGTGTGTTGTTGCAATGTTATTAGGTTGTCTGTATCTGAAAGCGTCTGTTAAATTGTGTGTGTCTAAGGTATTTTTTAGTATATCCAGTTGATGTATTCCATTTCTGTCATTTCTCCTTAATTGTGTCTTGATTCCTGTTCTCTGCCCCCCCCCCCCCCCCCCTTACGATATCCAAATCTGAGAGTACAAAATTGAAATCCCCTGCAAGGCTAACATTTTGCCATCTGTATGTTTGTATAAGTAAAGGTGTCTAATTCTTGGTAAAAATTTGGTTGATGATTGTAATTATGTGGTGCATGTATGTTCACTATGGTGTATGCATGTATAGTGGTTTCAACCTGTATTACGGAGATTCGTCCCAGGTTAACCTTGGTGGTTTTAATTATGTCCCACCTGTCTGATGTCTGCAGAATAGCTGTTCCTGACCCAATTTTGTGTGTGCCTAAACTAAAGCATGAATGTTTGAAGCCTAGCTGTGTAGTGATATGTTTTGCGAATGTTTTTGAACATATGTTTGTTTCTTGTAGTAGTATAAAGTCTGGTTTGTGTTTGTTTATTAGTGTCTTATTGTGTTGTAATTTTGTACGTATACCACAAATGTTTTAAGTAATAATAACTAAATCACTAGTCATTATAATTTAAGTAACAACAAATGAATGAGATATTATAAGTGTATCGAATCACATGCAAAGTTGTTATCCGTGATGGGTACATTTAGACGAGCAAGTCTGTAGTATCAAAAGTGTGTGTGTGAGATGATCATTTTGATCCTCGTTCTTATCACTTGTGTCCGTGTCTACGAAGAGAGTGTCTGGTATGCTGTATGTGTCGTCTTCGTCTTGTACTTGTGTCTCCTCTTGTTGTTCTTGTTCAGTTTTCTTTGTCTTGCCTATAGTAGCTTTGACTTTTTCTTTCTTTGGCAGTGATATGTCGTCTGTTTCTGTGTCATCGCTGTGTTTTGACTGCAGTAGTCTTCTGTTAGCCCATTTTCTCTTCGTTGGTTTGTTGACGATTTGAAAACCGTCAGAGTCTTCATTCCTTGGATTGATTTCTTGTGTGTTATTTTCTTGTGTGTTCCTGTCTTCTTGTGTGTTTATTTGACTACTGAAAGTTTGTTTCAGTTCAATCTCTCCCTGTGGAGAAATTTCTCTTTCGAGTGGTGGGAAATCTTTCTTGGCTTTGTACACTGACTGCTGCTACTATTTGTGTCATCGATTGTCGTCGACTAGGGCATTTATTTGCCCAGTGGTTGTTTGGCCACACGCTGGACAATTGGTCTTTCTCCCAGGCATTGTGATCAACACTCTGTGATTATTGTTCGTAATACCAGGAGTGTAGATCCGTATATAATGGGGGACTTCCTTTGTTGGGTTGCAGAGCGCTCCCCACTTGCCAGCCCCGTTTTTATCCTAAAGACCTCAGCCTTGTCGTCTCCTGTAATACTGTGTACCAGTTTTTTTTAAATCCTTGAGGAGCAATTGTGACAGGTAGCCAGTGGATGGTCAGCCTGTCTCTTTCTTTGTCTAGGTGTTGTAGTGATATGTCTATTCCTAGGTTAGTTAGCTAGTTAGTCGCAGTTCCAACTTCACAGCAACGGGTCGTCCCCATCATGCTCCGTTCCTGTGCCAGCGAATATCACACAAAACGCTCCCCACTGCCCAATGTGAAAAGTGGAAAAGACAGGAGTCTCGACAAACAACAGCCCGCACAGATACACTGTGCATAATGCCGCCGCCAAAATGTCAATACAATAGTCCTCCACGAAACACCCAGTTCATCTCCGATGGAATCGGCAGTCATTTTCCCATCTGGATGTTTCCTAGATGTTCACCCACACAGTCCACGAAAATACAGTTCATTGTCGACGGTAATGGCAGTCAACCAGAAACCACACATTTCTGCATAAGGCAAAAACCAGTCCACTATGGGACATAGCCAGCTGCCATCGCTACGAACATGCTGTCACGTTCCAAACAAAAACCTCTGGCAGATTCAAAAGCATTTCACACGAAACCCACAGCTCACAGTGTCGCGCCACGCACTCATTCAGTAGCAGGGCGACGGAACCATCATATTCCTAGGTTTGGTAGAGAAAACATTTTGCCGTGTAATTTCGCATACACGGCTTTCTGAGCCTCTGCTGACAGGTGAAAGTACCACCTAGTGGGAACCTCGAACATATGCAGGTCGCCGACTCCTCCTGGACCAGTTAGGGCACTCATAATAAGTGCAGGTGTTGCTTTAGCAGCAGCTCCAGGACCAGTTATGGAACACATTATCGTTCCGGACTGGTGAAGTAGCTGGACATCGTAGTCATTTTCCGAGACCACGACTTTAGTGATATTTGAATACATCTTGAAATTTGTTGTTTCCGGTAATAATTCCGGGGAAATATCCAGAATATCAACTCCAACGAATATCACCACAAAATCCGGAAAACAATACACAAGTTTTCAAAAATCTTCATATTGGAACCATCATGATAGCATTCAAGTGTCAGATTCCAGTATGAGATATTCAACAGCAAAATTTTCAATCAAATCATCCGAAACAAACTCCGAAGAGTCATGTCCCTTCTTAACAGTTAAATAAATATTATGCCCATTTATTTTACGGATAACAACTTTCTCCTCCCCTTCCTATCTATCTATCTCGCGCGCGTGGGACTGAAAGGACACAAAAAGGACGTCGGTTTTATGACTTCATTTCGGATCTTGTCAGTTTTTCCACCTCAAAGGGTAATCTGAAACTACTGAACGTAAACTTACCAGGATATCACGAAAACCCAATAAATGCTGGGATGACTGTATAAATGTCGAAGAGAAATAAAAAGATGAGTTAGGAAATTTTCTCGTATTTAAATATATATGCATTATGTTTATGAAAACTTTGAAAATGCCTTAAAGATTGTACCATTATATATTATAACGCATATGGCTGTAGATAACCGTCGACAAACATTTTATTCTTTGAGAAAAAAGAAACAATTATTTAAATTACACATATTGCAATGCTACTAAAAGTTATGTTTCTTGATATAACTTTTCTTAAGTTAAGTCCCCTTGCTATATATTAATTATAATGTAATAAAAATTTAATTTGATTACGTAAATAACTGTTTGTAAACTAAAAAAAACTATGCCAGTTGGCAGCACGTGAATGACAAGAATATGTGTAGAAAATTTCATCTCAATCGGAAGGACCGTTCGCAACGCATAAATAACATACATACGGACATACATTGTATTTTACAGACAGACAGACAGACAGACAGACAGACAGACAGACAGACAGACAGACAGACAGACAGACAGACAGACAGACAGACAGACAGACAGATAGACAGATAGATAGATAGATAGATAGATAGATAGATAGATAGATAGATAGATAGATAGATAGATAGATAGATAGATAGATAGATAGATAGATAGATAGATAGATAGATAGATAGATAGGCGAGGGCAGACTGCAAAATCGTATTAATAATCTGAGTTAAACATGCAGCAGATACAATATGAGTATAAATATAGCCAAAACCGAAGTTATGCAAGTTAGCAGATCTCCTGTTCCACTAAGTATACTTATAAATAGCACATCTTGGTAGTATGATCACAGAACATGGCAGATTGGATAGATGGATAGAGAACTAGAGATCAGATGTCAAAAAGTAAATGCACTTATATATCAACTATCACCTATACTGAAACATCATAACATACCTATATCCGCAAAACGACATATAATAAACAGCATATTCACACCAACCCTATGCTATCAATCTCAAACTTGGACATTATCCAAATCACAATTTCGAATAATCAACACCTGTGAGATGAGATGCTCGAGAAGAGCTGCCAACTTAACAATCCGAGACCGAGTAAGAAATGGTGTTATCAGACAGACTGTGCCACATTTATCGTAAGACAGAAGAACAAATGGTTTGGCCATCTCGCTAGAATGCAACACCATCAACTACCAGCACCGGCCCTACATCAAAGATCATCTGCGACGAGAGGAAGAGGACGCCTGCGAGTGAGATGGCAGAACATGACCGCCCACGCTTACCGGCATGGCACATGATGGATGGATGGAAGTACGGCAGGTTGGACAGAGTAAACACCGACTTTGACACATAAAACTCCCTTTGTATACGGAGTGAGTTAATTGTTTATTCCAGCAGCAATTACTAATTGAATTAGTGTCCATATTAAAGTGCTTAGAAATATATGAATACACTTTAATATATATATATATATATATATATATATATATACGGTGTCAGGTCTTAGTCAGATATGACTGAGCTACCGTATAACAGTAGACGGTACTACCTGCTTTCTGTTAGCGCCGAACGTTGGGCGGCGCTTACCAAACCCGACACCCCACATTGCGCCAACGGCTTCGGGCGGAAGAGCGCAATTTGGAGAGTGCAAGCCTTACCCTGGTGCGAGGAAATGCAACCTAAAGACAAAGTGTCATGGCAGGGCAGACCAGGCCCTAAGCCTTGGTTGGCGGCTGGTCTAGGATCGAAGCTCCGACAGGCGGACAATTAGAGCATTGCTTTGCTGATCCGGCAGCTTCTGCAGCTTGTCTTGTTCCAGATTTAGAGGTGTTACCTTTCCTCTGGAGTGAACTAGGCAGGCCGAGAGAGGGATCATGCTGCATGGGCAACACATGATCTCTATATTTTAGCCCAGGCTTTGTGCTATGGAGAGGCAATAACTCCATCCCTTACAAACTATCGTCTGTCAAGACGGCAAGGTGCCAATTATATATATATATATATATATATATATATATATATATATATATATATATATATATATATATATATATATATATATATATATATATATATATATATACTAGACGACCCGGCCCGGCTTCGCCCAGTCCCTGGTGGGGAGCGTCTCGTTTAATTAATATTAGTAGTCACATAAGCTCCCGTTCCCGTTCCCGGAAATATGGCGAACAGATTGGAAGAGAACAATCTTCATCCAAATAACTAAATAGGGCAATCTGAAACTACTGAACGTAAACTTACAAAGATATCACGAAAACCCAATAAATGCTGTATAGATGTCGAAGAGAAATAAAATGATGAGTTAGAAAATATTCACGTATTTAAAATAGATGCATTATTTTTATGAAAACTTAGAAAATGCCTTAAAGATTTTATCATTATATATTATAACGCATATGTCTGTAGATAACTGTAGATAAACATTTTATAAATCTTTGAGCAAAATGCAACAATTATTTAAATTACATATATAGCTGACCCGGCCCGACTTCACCCAGATCCTGGCTGGGATTGATAAAGTAAGACGTGTCAACATGGTGAAGACGCTTGCAGATCTACAAATTGATAGGAAAGACCTCAATCTTGTGAAAACCATATGTCTGTCTGTCTGTCTGTCTGTCTGTCTGTGGCCTGTCTGTCTGTCTGTCAGCAGCAGCAGAAGAAAAAGAAGGAGGGGAGGAGGGGGAGGAGGAAGGGGAGGAGGAAGGGGAGCAGGAGGAGGAGGGGAGGAGGAGGAGGAGTGGGAGGAGGAAAAGGGGGAGGAGAATGGAGAGGAGGAGGAGCAGGGAGGAGGAGGAGGAGGGGGAGGAGGAAGAGGAGGAGGAGGAGGATTATAACGCATATGCCTGTAGATAAGTGTAGCGAAAAGGTCCACCTATTTGAGAAATATGCAACAATTTTACATATATAGCAATGCTATTAAAAGTTATGTCCCCTCGTTATATATAAATTATAATGTAAATTAAAATATTAAATTTTATTAAGTAAATAACTGTTTGTACGCTAACAAACTATGACAGTTGGCAGCACCCTGGTGGGGAGCGTCTCATTTAATTGATATGGCGAACAGTTTAGAAGAGAACAATCTTCATCCCAATAACAAAACAGTGTAATCTGAATTTTTTTTTTTTAAAGTGTTTGTGCAATGACTGCACACAGTTTATTATTCAACAAATTAAGTATGTCGCAAACATCAGATGCCTCCTATGTATGCTTTGCTACAGGTTAAACAAAACTTATGAGCGGTCTATCTATATATTAAATGTTCTTTGTCAGTAGGGACAAAGAAACGTTTCTGATGCTCTATTGCGAGTTATTTCTCTTGGGGAAACATAAAAGAATGCAATGCTATATGCATTAGATTCCCCCCCCCCCCCTCCCCTTTAGTTTTCCGACTATTTTCTCTCTCTTTCCTTCTTCGTAAACAAAATGGTGTATTTAGGGTGAATAGTGTATGTTCAAGATGTTGCCGTTTATTTGTAAATTTTCATTGTGTGCTACGGAGCATTGTCACATGTCAGTTTTTGGATGACGTGTGAAATTTAATTTCTTACAAATTCGTGAAAAAGGCTGGTAGCGGTACTATTTACTTACATACAAGATTCCCACGTTCGTCGGAATAACATATGATGATAGTATGTTACATTTTAAACCATTCGTAACATTCACACTAATATACCCTACGGTGTAGGGTCTGAAAAATAGTCTTTAGACTCATTATATTGCTCCTCTCCACGGAAATCTTTAGTAAAAAAAAAATTTTTTCTGCTTTCCTTGGATTTATTCATTTTGACATCTGAAGAAAATAAGAAACAAGCAGCAGACTTGGTTTTAATAAGCAGATCGGATTCACCCACAAGTGAATATTTAAATTCATCAGTTAACTGTATTCACTCTTCTTGGTTGGTGGGTACGTATATGTAGGAGGCGTCACTGCTCTCCATGTTCATTGAGATATAAAGATTCATACGAAGGTGGTAGTTCATTCATATCCTGTAATGAATCAATGTCACTGTCATGAACGTGATCACCATTGGTGATATTAGTATCAGGTGTCGTCACTCCATTTTGATTGTTCTGTGGTGAGCTAGAACTGGACGGCTGAGTCTGATGTAGACCACTATTCTCTGCATTTTCTCTAGCTTGTGCTGCATTCTGCACGAGTCGATCTCTCTCCCTCTCAATGTTCTCACAGCTGTCTGTGGTGTTCTTTTTTATCAGACATTTGAAGCACTTGGTGATTCTTAGAACAAAATATATCAGCCGACTTTACCAGCACAACAAGATATCCACCAAAACCCGCTATAGCTCAAACAATGCGCGAGACATCAACGATGTCAGAGCGGCAACAACGTCCTACTTCTAGCAGTAGTCGCCATTATAGTCGGTCGAAATCTCCAACTTCAAGAACAACTAAAAGAAAGTCAACAAATATTTTTTTTTTTTTGGAGCATATTATTCACAACTGTCTTTATTCACACAAGATACAGGACATTCCAATGAACATGGTTCTAATGAACAGACTCAATCATACAGCTGCTTGATTACAATCTCTAGTTCACATACACAAATTTCTAAACATACACACAGAACCCACAGTTAAATTAGCTAGTCTCAGCTACCAGTTATTTCTGTCGCTAGCCTAATGAAAAACAAACAAGTGTAGTCAGTAATGTGAAATGTTATTTCTCTACTTGTTATGGCATGTCTGCCACTAATTTAGTAATTATGTAGCACTGCAGGGCTGATAATTAAGACGTACCATAAAGCAAAAGCTGATAATTAATTGAATTTCAAAAACTGGTTTAAATTGCTTCCTAGTAAAGGTTATTGTTTGGAAACTGTCCAATTATTTAGAAAAACAAATACTGTCCTGCCAGTATAACTACAGGCACAAATAATGGCTGCTCATAGTTTACTCTCGATACAAGAGAGCTTTCCTTGACTTGAATCCACGGTCACAGAAATCTGTTGGGTCCTTTTCTGGAACAGCCTGTGCTTTCTGTCCCAAGAGCATTGGTTTTGAAGTGTATGTATATACTCGTCCAGTCTGGGTCCAGATACTCTGGTGGTACTTAAGCTGATACCAAACAAAATATGACCCCAAGACAGCCATGACGACTTTTGGGATGGTGTACCTCAGAAGATCTGCTCTTTCGGCACCAAGAAACTTCTTTGCGGGCTTATAAATAAAGGTGTCCGCTGGCCATCTATAGATTCTCCGAAAGATATTGTACGGTTGAACTTCAGGAATTTCTCGAGCTTCGTGGTGAAGAATGTGGTCACTCAGCCACTGTTTACGCAAAGCCCTCTGCTCTGGCGTCATGCCACCGTTAGCCAATCTACTTCTCTCGAATGGCATAGGCTCTAGCTCCATAGGTGGATATGCCGATTTACAATAATAATCGTACTTCTCAAACCGCTGTGCCCGCTGCCATGGTTTTTCCATAAATAGGTCAATTTTTAATTCGTCCGCTTTCTTGGAGTAGCTCGCCATTTTCGTTCTAAAGTAAAAAAGGCGAAAGATTTATTCGTTGTGAAGAGAAACCAGAGTAACAAATTATTCCATCAGGTGGTAAATATCCCTCAAGGTCGTGCAGGTCTTTTATACTGTTCTTACATTGCATTATACCTAATCTAAAATATACGTAATAAAGAAACAAAATATTTCACCCACTTATAATCTTCATATTAGAACCATCATGATAGCATTTAAGTGTCAGATTCCAGTATGAGTTATTCAACAACAAAATTTTCAATCAAATCATCCTAAACAAACTCCGAAGAGTCATGTCCCTTCTTAACAGTTAAATATTATGCCCATTTATTTTACGGATACAACTTTCCCCTCCCCTTCCCTCCCCTCCCCTAATTATCTATCTATCTCGCGCGTGAGAGTGAATGGACACAAAAAGGACGTCGGTTTTGTGACTTCATTTCGGATCTCTTAAGTTTTTCCTCCTCAAAACATTATGAAATGATAATGTAATCAGATTGCTACTGGAACTATTAGTGTTGGAACTCTTCGCTGGCTGCTGAGGATGGGGACGGAGCGCTTATGGGAATGACCCGAATGCTGTGATGTCGGTTCCTAGATCAATCAATCAATCAATCAATGTAATGATGTAAAATTTTGTAATGTAAAATTTTTTACGGGAACCAAGTAGCAGCAATTAAAATGGGAAATAAAGAGGGTAGTTACGAACAGATAAAACTAGGAGTATGACAGGAGTGTGTCTTGTAACCAGATCTTTTCTATCTGTATAGCGAAGTAATAATGAGAGAGATCAAAGAGATGCCAGGAATACTAGTTGGAGGTTATAATATAAATAATATACGCTATGCAGATGACACAGTATTGGTGGCGGATAATTCAACAGACCTACAACAATTATTAGACGTTGTAGTAACAGAGAGTGCAAGGAAAGGACTCACCTTGAATATCAAGAAAACAGTAACAATGGTGATATCAAAGAAAATGGGGACACCAAAATGTGACATAGAAATATAAGGAAAAATCCTTAACCAAGTGGATAATTTTAGATACCTAGGGGCATTTATAACATCAGATGGAAGATGTACAACATAGATTAGGGGCAGAATAGGGCAGGCAAAAGCCGCATTTCAGAAAATGAAGAGTATCTTATGCAATAAGTCACTATCACTGAATGTAAGAAAGAGAGTGCTGAAATGCTATGTTATGTAGAACCAGTTTTGCTGTATGGCAGTGAATCTTGGAATGTAAATGAACAAATTAAGAAGAAATTAGAAGCAACAGAGATGTGGTTCCTGAGACGATTGTTGCGAATTCCTTGGACTGCCAGAGTAACTAACGACGACTGCCTGAAACAGGCTAATGAAACTAGAACTCTATATACAACAATAAGAAAGAGACAAACAGCTTTCTTTGGTCATGTAATGAGAAGAGAGGCATTGGAGAACATGGTGACAACTGGAAAGATCGAGGGGAAGAGAGGCAGAGGCAGACCAAGAGAAATGATGCTGGATGGATTGAGACGGTGGCATGGAGGAATATCAGCAGCAGAGTTGATCCAGAAAACCAAAGACCGAGATCTGTGGAGAGCCATGAACGCTTACGCCAGCCGGCACGGCACTTGATGATGATGATGAATGTAATGATAATGATTCTGTATTCTTAAAGTTAATTTCCTAACAATGGACAGCATTTTGCATACATATTTCAGAAATGAGCTCATCTTCGGGATTTTAATCTTCTGTATAATTTAATATCAGTTTGTCTATGTTATGCAACATTGGCATATGATGAAAACATTTAGAAGAGAGTGTTGTTATTTCCTTTTGGTAAGGAAATCCTCTATGTGCTGTAATGGTCTTTAAATAGTTTGTGCGAGAGCTTGGCTGTACAAGTTATCTTCGTTTGACAGACAGTTTGCGGATTTGGTAAATATTAAAACGAATGATACGGTTTATAAATCAACATGTAAATGAATCGATTTCCTCTGAAAGGTAAGAAAGCTCAACGATTGAAATGTATGTAAATTTGGAACATGTACCAGATTTCCCCCACCTTGTCAAAATAATGACAGTAAAAAACACGAAAATCACACAAACGAATTGAACTGCTGAAGTTAGTTAGTTAGTCGACAGATCATCCTCATTGCACATCGAACCATTCAGTCCATAAGTGCTCGGATCCCCCTCCTCAGCAAATCCCGCAGCGTGTAGCGGCTAACGACACCAGTTCTGTGTTGGTGTATCAATCTTCTTTGGCTTCCTGAGTAGTGTTCTTGTTTGGCCACCCCTCTTTTAATTTGCTGTTCTCGCAGTCTGGCCATGGTATGCTGCAGCCATGGAACTGCTGAAAGTGTACATCAAATAACAAATAATAAATACTTGTGTTTAAATAAATATCACTAAAACAGAAATTGAGGCTTGTTGAATGTTACGTGTATTCAAGCCCGCTACATGATGAAGTGGAAACATAGACCTTGACTTCAAGTCTCCTTGTGGACTGGACACGTGTGAAATAAAATCTGCGTGTATGACATTATCGAATCCTAAAATTCATCGCTCTTTCCTTTCATGTTGAGGGGTTAGCGCGAACGCAGTCCCCCTTACGAAAAAATTACGCACTCGAGTCACCCACATTTGGGGTGATCGCAGGCGTCAACCCAACCGAAGTGCAATGGAAGGGCCTCAACCTGGGAGCACCACCTTATTGATCATGGTAGCTCCCGTGCCAGGTAAGTATGCTTCTTCTAATTCCAATTCCAATTCCAATTTTCAAAAACAAAAATTCCAAATTCGGCCTCGTTCAACCTGCTTCATCAGCTGTGGTTATTGTTGCGGTCCTTGGTTTTTGTGGGTTTATTCACCCTAATTCTTGTCTTGTGAGTCCTATCTCGGACTGGTTATGTATCGTTTGTGTCTGTGACGTCAGCTGGGGGATCGGTCGGCGGCTATCCTTTGTGCTCGTCTGTTCTTGTGGTTTTCATTGTTTGTGTAGGCTCCTGGCTCGTCTGGCTTGACTGGCTGCAGTCCTTATAAGGACTTTTCGTTAACCCACTCCACGCATCGTAAGTTGGGGGTTCGGTCGGCGGCTGTCCTTTGTGCATGTTTCCTCTTGAGGTTTTCTTTGTTGGCGCAGGCTCCTGGATTGACTGGTTGCAGTCCTTAAAAGGACTTTTTATTTGGTATTTTTGTCTTCTCAATTGTGAAGTAACTGTAGAAGCTTTTCGATGTGATATGCCTTCTTGCGCTTTCTTTCAGTCTGCTTCCCGCGTTTGAGTTCTTGCTGTCTTTTGCTTGCTTCCTCCGAGCTCAGCCATGGGATGATTTCTCCGTCTGCAAAGTAGTATTGCCATGTGTATTTATCTGCGAGTTTTATATCTGGCATTGTGGCGGTACTGCAGGGCATTGGTTTCCCGTTGAGTTTCTTGTACTTCTTTTCTTTTTCTTCCATGCGCTTTCTGTTATCCTCGCACTTGAGTTCGTATTGCTTCGTTATCTCAGGGAACAATATTCCTGGCCTCCGGACGTTCTTTTTGCCTACGTCAGGGTGCTCATCACGGTTTTCTTCGGGTGTCTGGTGGGTATTGGCTTCCATTTGAATGTTTCGGGCGTCGTGGTTAGGCTGCTGGCTTTCGCTTGTGGGTCAGGCTCGGTTTCTTGGTTTTCATCCTGCAATTTCTCTGTAATTTATTGTTCGGCTTCTGTTGTTTTGTTTCGGAGTATTTCCATTTCAGCTTTCTGTAGTTCTCGCTCTGATTTAATGGTTTGTAGGATCTCTTCATTCTCCTTCTTAATCAGTGCAATATGTTCTCCTTCTTGCTTGATGTTTTGCTGAATCTCCTTCATTTCCGCCAGTAGTTTTTCGTTGTCGTTATTCGGGGTCGGTGCTAGCAGTGACTTGACTTGCCTCTTCAACTCGTCTATCTGTTTTTGAAGTTGATCTCTTTCGGCTTGTGCTATACCCGTGGCTGTCTCGCCCCTTCGCATTGCTTCCTTGACTGATGTCTTTGTGGTAGTTGCGATCTTTAAGGCGTCTCTGTGTCGTTTCAGGTACGGACCGCCCAAGTATCTTGCTCCATGCTTGCCCAGGCAGTTGGCTCACTTTCTTTTGTTGTTAGGGGCTCTGAAGTCCGTGTCCAGCTTGGCCAGCGGACACTCCTTGAAGGCGTGGTGATCGGCCAAGTACTGGCAGATTTCCGTTGACATAAGCCTGGGTCATTGACATTGAGTTGAGTGACCGGGCATGAGGAAAAATGGAGATGAGAGTGGTAGACAGTCAAGTGACTGACCTGGCTATGAGAAAACAGCCAGTCCTGAGAAATAATGGGAAGGGTGAGTGTGGACCCCAGGGGATGGGGGAAGGACAGTTTAGTTTTGTGTGAAGTCAAGGGACTTCAGGACAGTTAATGTGTAGATGCCGAACTGGTCGGTATTCTAAGGAGAAGCGGAGTTAGAGATCTCCGTGTTGTGTTGTTCTCCGAGTTGTGAAGACACGCCGTAACCAGAGTGGGTTCTATAGGGAGTGAGGGTCAAAAACCCAGAGTGGGTTGCATAGTTGAGCAGTGGCTCCGACCCAATGTGTGGGTTGTATTGTAGGAGATCCAGCCGTGGATAGTAGCTGGATTACCTGTCTTGTGGATTTGATATGAAGCAGGCTTGAGAAGGCATTGATGTGTGCTGGTTAAATTGTGAGGAGGATATTATATTCTATGGATTACATTATTTCTGGATGTATAAACATGTTCCGTCTGTCCGTCTTATTTCTGTAATAAAGGATTATGTGCGCCAACGGAATCTTGTTTAATGACTGGTGAAAATGCACTGCGGGGGTGAGTTATATTGCAAGACAGTTAGATATCTCCATTGACACACCATGAGTATCGTTACCTAGACAACAACCATCACACGACAATATCATGAACATATCATCGTAAGAACTTCGTGATATTATCATCAAGAACGACGTATGACATCTGGGGTCTCCACCGGTCAAGGACGACGGGGATATATTGATCATCTGGGAGCTCGTCGCTTAGTAAGGAGTATCTGAGAGCTCGTCCGATCAAGAACAATATAGACATTGGTGTCATTCTGAGATATTTGTGGGCTCTTCGCTGAAAGAGAGGAGTTATTATCTGTGACTTCGTTCCATCAATTTAGACAGTACTGCGTCAAGAGATTAACAGCAACTCTTTTGTGTGTGTAAGACGCCACATCGAAGAAAAACTGTCAGCGCGCATTTCGTCGCAACATTCTGTGCGTGGTGGGATATTTTGGTGTGTGTGCGAAGGCAAGCGCACTGTGTTGTCGCAAGTTGACTGGTCAAGATTTGTCGACGCAGTTAAGAGGACGGGTGGAGACACCAGCGTCCAGGTACGGGGGAGAGTTACGTTAACCCCTACCACAGCCGTGCGGGGTCAGAAGTGGAAAGTGTTTGTGTATGGCGGAAAAGTTCCGGGCAGTTTACAGACAGATTAAGTGTGACTTTCCACGAAGTGAAAAAGAGCAGCCGTGTCGGGACTGAGAAGGTTTTGTGGAAACTGTTTGTACGGAGTAATTTTTCACTGAGAGTGATAAAGAGAAATTGAGGTGACATTGTGAGTTGGGGGTGGAAGGAGGAAAGGTACTCAGGAAAATTTCCACGGCCTAGTGTGGTCAAGATGACTCATTGTGAATGAACAAAACAAGGTTGTTTTGAAAGAAAGCCAGATTTTATGTTTCGTCTTTGTTGAACTGTTCTACTATCGTTATCATTACTCTGTCATGAGCAATCATTGTTACAACGAAGGATGACATGTCATCACCGCAAACATAGTTGCATACAGTTGCCAAAAAGAACTGACTGCACAGAGTGAAAGCGTTGAACATTTACTGCCATTATTTTGGTCTTATCTCTTGGCGAATCTATAACATATAGATACAGCAAAGCACCATCTCCGCAACGAAAGTAACAACATATCGAAAGAACACTTTGGATAATTATTATTACCGTCAACGTTTCCGACAGTTGGAACTCGTGATCACAACGCGAAATGAAATAACCACTCAACAAATCAACAAGTCGCTTTGAAATCTAGCGGTGTAGACATTTCGGAAAATTTAACACAGATATTTCCAGCCGATTGTGGGAAACTATTAAAAACTATTAAACGAACTTGTGACGACGGATTAATAGGCACATATTTGTCGGCCAACCAGTTGGCCATTCTGTTTGCTGCTCATTGTCTTATATATACTGTTTTCGGGTGTTAATCAATAACTTGTATGTGGTCCAGTGTTTGTCAAGAGTAGGGGATTTTTGTGTTGTTTCTCGAAGGCCGGGAGACAGGGCGAAAAGTTAGTTTCTGAGGTGCACCATATATAATGTCTGGGAAGAAAATCGAAAGGTCGGTTTATTTGGTTCTGCAGGGACGGTCCTGAATTATATAACGTGCCAGTTTGTGTTTAACGTCAGATCTGTGTATAAATTGATGCTATAATTTTTTTTCTTCTCTTTCTTCTTTTCGTTATATTTACATATGATATTTGTTGTGGTCGGATATATGTTATTATTGTGATCTTTCGTCATTTCTACTGTCTAGTGGTCTTTGTCAGTTTATATTTATAAATATATTACGCGCACTGTGGGTGTCCCTACACAAGCTTGTGGTTGTTACTGTGGTTTATTTCTTTGTGATCACCGTCTCCGTGTACTTGGCTTGTGAGTCTAACGTTTTTATAGAAAACACTTAGTGTTATCATTCATTCGTTTTGTATATGTATTTATATGTATGTTTAACAATATTTCCAGAAATGTTATACAACTATTTGTTATAGATATATGCGAGGGAGGATATTTTCCCTCACTATCTAGTGCTTATAGAGTGACTGGGTGAGTACAGAGTGATATTTTAGCACTACGAATTTACGTACACAAGGAGTAGTGGTGTAATTAGGGAGGGCACACAAAGACTAGTAGCAGAGTCTTTACATTTATAGTGGCTGACAGACAGCAACGTGTTCACAAGTACACGATGCCTACTTTAATGGAATATATTGAAGCAGGTGAACGAATAGGCCTGAAAGGTAAAGAGTTACAGGAGTATGCAGAAGCAAAAGAACAAAAACACACGGAAAGAGAGGAGAGGCAGAATGAACGCGAGGCAAAGCGACAACAGGAAGAGAAAGAGACACAAGTAAAACTAGCTGAAATGGAAAACAAGCGTCTACAGGAAGAGAAAGAGACACAAGTAAAACTAGCTGAAATGGAAAACAAGCGTCTACAGGAAGAGAAAGAGACACAAGTAAAACTAGCTGAAATGGAAAACAAACGTCTACATGAAGTAAACTTAGCTGAAATGGAAATTGAGAAAGAGAAGATCAAGTGTCAGATGCAAACTGAAATCGAGTTAAGAAAACTAGAACTATCTTCGAAAGGTCAAAGTGAGGAAAGCAGAAGACCGTCGCAGTCGTCACAGAGATTAAAACTGCCATATTTTACAGACCGGGACCAACTTGAAAATTATTTGGCCAGGTTCGAGGCATCAGCCAAAGCGTTAGGTATTCCAGAGAAGGAGTATGCGATGCGACTTGGCGAGTTTCTTACGGGTAAGGCACTAGACACCATGTTCAATTTACCTGTAGAAGAAAGAAACAACTACACTATCTTACGTCAACGTTTTCTGACAAAGTTCCAACTAACTGAACATGGATATAGAACAAAGTTTAGACAGTTAGTGCCAGAGACAAATCAAGATTTCACAGACTTTGTTAACACTGTAAAGAATACATTTAACAAATGGATGGAGCTCGCAGAAGTAGGGAAAGATTTTAATAAATTAGTAGATCTAATGTTAAGAGACAAGGTAGTATCTGCATGCAATTCTAATTTAGTGGCGTTCTTTGAGGAACGGAAGCCAAAGGACATAGACACAATGTCTCAGTTAGGGCAAAATTACATGACTGCACATCCTAACAGTTCTATTGGGAAACTAATGAGTGAGGAAATAGTCTGTGCAGCGTACACTAAACAGGACCAGAATCCAGTCATCAGACCAAGGGCGAAAAGTGTGGATTCAGCACAGAAAGGTGAGCAGCAAGAACTTCAAGATAATGGTTTCCGAGGAAACAATGTTGGTAGAGTAGGACGGTACCCATATAGAAGAGGGAACTTCCAGAGACGTCCAAATTATGCCGGATGTTGGAATTGTGGGAGCTGGAGACACAAGGCAGCGGAGTGTGACGTGCAGCCAGCCAGTGAGCCAACAAGTAACGCAAGGAAGGAGATCACTTGTTTCAAATGTGGTAAGAAGGGGCATATCAGCCATCAATGTAGGATGAGAGAAACAGAGCACGCAAATGCAGCACAAGTGATTGAGACTTTGAACAATGAAGATTGTAGTGGGTGCAAACCTCTTTTTGAAAAAGACAGTCAGCCAGTCCTAATATGTGGTCACACAGTTAAAGCAGGATCAGCAGTACATGAAGGAGGAAGTCTGAAGATGCATCATGGGTTTGTTAATGATAGGCCAGCGTTAACAATTAGGGATTCCGGATGTACGTCCATCGGGGTGAGAAAGAGTTTAATAGATCCCTCGGATTATACAGGGAAAAAGATTAGATGCATAACATTCAACGGCACAGTAGAGTTCTACCCATTAGCCATAATAACAGTAAAAACACCATATATCACTGGAAGAGTGACAGCGTGTGTCTTGGATTCACCAGTGGCTGATTTGATCATAGGAAATGTTATAGGAGTTAAAGATTGTACAGAAGAGGAAGTAGTTTATTGGGACCAAAAATATAGTGTAAGCAGTAATGAGGTAGTTACCACAAGAGAACCTAAATTAGAGAGTATAGCTGAGGTAGAAGAGGCACTTGAAGTAGACACAGGAACTCAGGACAAGGATAGTACAGCTGAGCAGATGAGAATGGATCCCAAATATAGTGCTAGTGGCTCCCAGAGACAAGATACTACTCTGAACAAATGTTTCCAAGGGCGTAGGAGAGTAGAACATAGGCAGTCAATGAAAGGTAGATGGTGCTTCGAGAGGAAGAACAATGTTCTCACTCGCAGGTTTTCAGATAGTGGAACTGCACGTGGGCAAGGAGCAGTACCTTTAACACACATAGACCGATATACTAGAACAGCTCAGGATAGTGCATGTGCAGGGCACATAGGCATAAGGCGTATGCAGCAGAAAGCAAGGTGCCAGGTGTATGGGCCAAGATTGAATAAAGAGTTCAGACTAAACAGAGACTCAAGTGTAACGGTGCAATATGCAGATAGGAAAGTTGAGTCAGGTCAAAAGAGTGTTCGCGACATTACTGACCCAGGGCTAGGGATAGCAAACAGATGTTGTAATTGTAGAGGTACCATGGGTCATGGGTACATGAAAGGTAGACACAGCATCGACAGGAATCAGAGGTGGGTTAATGCAAGAACAGAACCACCTGATATAGGGTCGATACACAAATAGTATTGTGGGGTCGTGAAGTAGTAAGAGACCTGTGGGTACATAAGTATAATGCTTTTCTATGATGTATTATTATTATGTGATGTATTAGTTCATGCATTGGTACACAAGATAGAAACTTGTTTGTATTTATGTGTGGGGAATATGGGAGTGTACTATGAGCTTTTGGTGTATTATTTAGGGTGGTAGCTGGAGTAAAGTGCAGCCATACTTCGGGCTACCCAGGCTATATGTCTGGGTCACATGTTTAGTAAGTTTTAGTCTCCCAATATTTGAAAACGAAGTTTTCTTTTAAGAGGGGGGTGATGACATAAGCCTGGGTCATTGACATTGAGTTGAGTGACCGGGCATGAGGAAAAATGGAGATGAGAGTGGGAGACAGTAAAGTGACTGACCTGGCTATGAGAAAACAGCCAGTCCTGAGAAATAATGGGAAGGGTGAGTGTGGACCCCAGGGGATGGGGGAAGGACAGTTTAGTTTTGTGTGAAGTCAAGGGACTTCAGGACAGTTAATGTGTAGATGCCGAACTGGTCGGTATTCTAAGGAGAAGCGGAGTTAGAGATCTCCGTGTTGTGTTGTTCTCCGAGTTGTGAAGACAGGCCTGAACCAGAGTGGGTTCTATAGGGAGTGAGAGCCAAAAACCCAGAGTGGGTTGCATAGTTGAGCAGTGGCTCCGACCCAATGTGTGGGTTGTATTGTAGGAGATCCAGCCGTGGATAGTAGCTGGATTACCTGTCTGGGGATTTGACATGAAGCAGGCTTGAGAAGGCATTGATGTGTGCTGGTTAAAATTGTGAGGAGGATATTATATTCTATGGATTACATTATTTCTAGATGTATAAACATGTTCCGTCTGTCCGTCTTATTTCTGTAATAAAGGATTATGTGCGCCAACGGAATCTTGTTTAATGACTGGTGAACATGCACTGCGGGGGTGAGTTATATTGCAAGACAGTTAGATATCTCCATTGACACACCATGAGTATCGTTACCTAGACAACGACCATCACACGACAATATCATGAACATATCATCGTAAGAACTTCGTGATATTATCATCAAGAACGACGTGTGACATCCGTCTTGCTGCGATATGCTGCTCTGCTGAGGCCGGCCCTCTGACATCTGGAACATTGGTTGACTCGAGGGATGAATCTCTCTGGCTGCTGCATCCTGTTGTTGAATGATACTGTGGTCGGCATCTCGCTGCCCTCCGATATCACCACCGCTAAGGTTGTAGGTATCTTGGAGTAGGTGAGGAGCCGCTCCGCCTTCAAGGATCGGATGTGAAGATTCTCTTCTCGTAGCTGCTTCAGGATTTCTTCATCTGTCAGCTCCACTTGGATCCGCTTGACAACCCATCGGACTGTTTTTGAGTCGGTGTTCCCGGTGCTGGTTTCTTTCTCCTTCTTCTCTGTTTTCTTGATTTTTGTCTGAGTTGGGCTGTCGATCTTCTCCCTCGTGGTAGCTTCAGTAATAGCTGTAGTATCAGGCTCTTTGATGCGGCTAGCAGGTAGGCTCTCTACGTTGTTCTTCTTGTTGTCGGCTCCCACGCTGCCCATCTTGGTAACCGCGTGTTCCTTGTTGTTGGACTTTCAACGTGACATTTTCCCGCGTATAAGGCTTCTCGACAAAATAATGCGACTTTTTTTTTTTTTTAACAATTTTTATTGAGTGTTAAGAAACATTTGCATTTGTATTGTTAGTATTTTAACAGGCGTGCTGTGTGTATGGTATTCGTGTAGATCTGTTTAACCGAGCGTTTGTGTGTGTCGAATTGGTGTACAAATGCGTTTCAACATCAAATTACAAAGTATATGTACATAATATGCCTAAGGTATTAGCAATAACTTAAGACAAGAAGGAGTGGCCGACCACAGTATCATTCAACAACAGGATGCAGCAGCCAGAGAGATTCATCCCTCGAGTCAACCAATGTTCCAGATGTCAGAGGGCCGGCCTCAGCAGAGCAGCATATCGCAGCAAGACGGAAATCTGCCAGTACTGGGCCGATCACCACGCCTTCAAGGAGTGTCCGCTGGCCAAGCTGGACACGGACTTCAGAGCCCCTAACAACAAAAGAAAGTGCGCCAACTGCCTGGGCAAGCATGGAGCAAGATACTTGGGCTGTCCGTACCTGAAACGACACAGAGACGCCTTAAAGATCGCAACTACCACGAAGACATCAGTCAAGGAAGCAATGCGAAGGGGCGAGACAGCCACGGGTATAGCACAAGTCGAAAGAGATCAACTTCAAAAACAGATAGACGAGTTGAAGAGACAAGTCAAGGCACTGCTGGCGCCGACCCCGAATAACGACAACGAAAAACTACTGGCGGAAATGAAGGAGATTCAGCAAAACATCAAGCAAGAAGTAGAACGTATTGCACTGATTAAGAAGGAGAATGAAGAGATCCTACAAATCAGAGCGAGAACTACAGAAAGCTGAAATGGAAATACTCCGAAACAAAACAACAGAAGCCGAACAACAAATTACAGAGAAATTGCAGGATGAAAACCTAGAGACCGAGCCTGAACCACAAGCGAAAGCAGCCAGCAGCCTAACAACGACGCCCGAAACATTCAAATGGAAGCCAATATCCCACCAGACACCCGAAGAAAACCGTGATGAGCACCCTGACGTAGGCAAAAAGAACGTCCGGAGGCCAGGAATATTGTTCCCTGAGATAACGAAGCAATACGAACTCAAGTTCGAGGATAACAGAAAGCGCATGGAAGAAAAAGAAAAGAAGTACAAGAAACTCAACGGGAAACCAATGCCCTGCAGTACCGCCACAATGCCAGATATAAAACTCGCAGATAAATACACATGGCAATACTACTTTGCAGACGGAGAAATCATCCCATGGCTGAGCTCGGAGGAAGCAAGCAACAGACAGCAAGAACTCAAACGCGGGAAGCAGACTTAAAGAAAGCGCAAGGAGGCATATCACATCGAAAAGCGTCTACAGTTACTTCACAATTGAGAAGAAAATAATACTAAATAAAAAGTCCTTTTAAGGACTGCAACCAGTCAATCCAGGAGCCTGCGCCAACAAAGAAAACCTCAAGAGGAATCATGCACAAAGGACAGCCGCCGACCGAACCCCCAAGTTACGATGCGTGGAGTGGGTTAACGAAAAGTCCTTATAAGGACTGCAGCCAGTCAAGCCAGACGAGCCAGGAGCCTACACAAACAAAGAAAACCACAAGAACAGACGAGCACAAAGGATAGCCGCCGACCGATCCCCCAGCTGACGTAACAGGCACAAACTATACATAACCAGTCCGAGATAGGACTCACAAGACAAGAATTAGGGTGAATAAACCCACAAAAACCAAGGACCGCAACAATAACCACAGCTGATGAAGTAGGTTGAACGAGGCCGAATTTGGAATTTTTGTTTTTGAAAATTGGAATTGGAATTGGAATTAGAAGAAGCATACTTACCTGGCACGGGAGCTACCATGATCAATAAGGTGGTGCTCCCAGGTTGAGGCCCTTCCATTGCACTTCGTTTGGGTTGACGCCTGCGATCACCCCAAATGTGGGTGACTCGAGTGCGTAATATTTTCGTAAGGGAGACTGCGTTCGCGCTAACCCCTCAACATGAAAGGAAAGAGCGATGAATTTTAGGATTCGATTAATGTCATACACGCAGATTTTATTTCACACGTGTCCAGTCCGCAAGGAGACTTGAAGTCAAGGTCTATGTTTCCACTTCATCATGTAGCGGGCTTGAATACACGTAACATTCAACAATGCCTCAATTTCTGTTTTAGTGATATTTATTTAAACACAAGTATTTATTATTTGTTATTTGATGTACACTTTCAGCAGTTCCATGGCTGCAGCATACCATGGCCAGACTGCGAGAACAGCAAATTAAAAGAGGGGTGGCCAAACAAGAACACTACGCAGGAAGCCAAAGAAGATTGATACACCAACACAGAACTGGTGTCGTTAGCCGCTACACGCTGCGGGATTTGCTGAGGAGGGGGATCCGAGCACTTATGGACTGAATGGTTCGATGTGCAATGAGGATGATCTGTCGACTAACTAACTATCTTCAGCAGTTCAATTCGTTTGTGTGATTTTCGTGTTTTTTTTTCTGTCATTATTTTGACAAGGTGGGGGGAAATCTGGTACATGTTCCAAATTTACATACATTTCAATCGTTGAGCTTTCTTACCTTTCAGAGGAAATCGATTCATTTACATGTTGATTTATAAACCGTATCATTCGTTTAATAGTTACCAAATCTGCAAACTGTCTGTCAAACGAAGATAACTTGTACAGCCAAGCTCTCGCACAAACTATTTAAAGACCATTACAGCACATAGAGGATTTCCTTACCAAAAGGAAATAACAACACTCTCTTCTAAATGTTTTCATCATATGCCAATGTTGCATAACATAGACAAACTGATATTAAATTATACAGAAGATTAAAATCCCGAAGATGAGCTCATTTCTGAATCTTTTCTCCATGTATAGCGAAGTAGTAATGAGAGAGATCAAAGAGATGCCAGGAATACTAGTTGGAGGTTATAATATAAATAATATACGCTATGCAGATGACACAGTATTGGTGGCCGATAATTCAACAGACCTACAACAATTATTAGACGTTGTAGTAACAGAGAGTGCAAGGAAAGGACTCAACTTGAATATCAAGAAAACAGTAACAATGGTGATATCAAAGAAAATGGGGACACCAAAATGTGACATAGAAATATAAGGAAAAATCCTTAACCAAGTAGGATAATTTTAGATACCTAGGGGCATTTATAACATCAGATGGAAGATGTACAACAGAGATTAGGGCAGAATAGGGCAGGCAAAGCCGCATTTCAGAAAATGAAGAGTATCTTATGCAATAAGTCACTATCACTGAATGTAAGAAAGAGAGTGCTGAAATGCTATGTTATGTAGAGCCAGTTTTGCTGTATGGCAGTGAATCTTGGAATGTAAATGAACAAATTAAGAAGAAATTAGAAGCAACAGAGATGTGGTTTCCTGAGACGAATGTTGCGAATTCCTTGGACTGCCAGAGTAACTAACGAACGACTGCCTGAAACAGGCTAATGAAACTAGAACATCTATATACAACAATAAGAAAGAGACAAACAGCTTTCTTTGGTCATGTAATGAGAAGAGAGGCATTGGAGAACATCGGTGACAACTGGAAAGATCGAGGGGAAGAGAGGCAGACCAAGAGAAATGATGCTGGATGGATTGAGACGGTGGCATGGAGGAATATCAGCAGCAGAGTTGATCCAGAAAACCAAAGACCGAGATCTGTGGAGAGCCATGAACGCTTACGCCAGCCGGCACGGCACTTGATGATGATGATGAATGTAATGATAATGATTCTGTATTCTTAAAGTTAATTTCCTAACAATGGACAGCATTTTGCATATTTCAGAAATGAGCTCATCTTCGGGATTTTAATCTTCTGTATAATTTAATATCAGTTTGTCTATGTTATGCAAAATTGGCATATGATGAAAACATTTAGAAGAGAGTGTTGTTATTTCCCCTTTGGTAAGGAAATCCTCTATGTGCTGTAATGGTCCTTTAAATAGTTTGTGCGAGAGCTTGGCTGTACAAGTTATCTTCGTTTGACAGACAGTTTGCGGATTTGGTAAATATTAAAACGAATGATACGGTTTATAAATCAACATATAAATAAATCGATTTCCTCTAAAAGGTAAGAAAGCTCAACGATTGAAATGTATGTAAATTTGGAAGATGTACCAGATTTCCCCCACCTTGTCAAAATAATGACAGAAAAAAACACGAAAATCACACAAACGAATTGAACTGCTGAAGTTAGTTAGTTAGTTAGTCGACAGATCATCCTCATTGCACATCGAACCATTCAGTCCATAAGTTCTCGGATCCCCCTCCTCAGCAAATCCCGCAGCGTGTAGCGGCTAACGACACCAGTTCTGTGTTGGTGTATCAATCTTCTTTGGCTTCCTGCGTAGTGTTCTTGTTTGGCCACCCCTCTTTTAATTTGCTGTTCTCGCAGTCTGGCCATGGTATGCTGCAGCCATGGAACTGCTGAAAGTGTACATCAAATAACAAATAATAAATACTTGTGTTTAAATAAATATCACTAAAACAGAAATTGAGGCTTGTTGAATGTTACGTGTATTCAAGCCCGCTACATGATGAAGTGGAAACATAGACCTTGACTTCAAGTCTCCTTGTGGACTGGACACGTGTGAAAATAAAATCTGCGTGTATGACATTATCGAATCCTAAAATTCATCGCTCTTTCTTTAATGTTGAGGGGTTAGCGCGAACGCAGTCCTCCTTACGAAAAAATTACGCACTCGAGTCACCCACATTTGGGGTGATCGCAGGCGTCAACCCAACCGAAGTGCAATGGAAGGGCCTCATCCTGGGAGCACCACCTTATTGATCATGGTAGCTCCCGTGCCAGGTAAGTATGCTTTTCCCTAATTCCAATTCCAATTCCAATTTTCAAAAACAAAATTCCAAAATTCGGCCCGTTCAACCTGCTTCATCAGCTGTGGTTATTGTTGCGGTCCTTGGTTTTTGTGGGTTTTTCACCCTAATTCTTGTCTTGTGAGTCCTATCTCGGACTGGTTATGTATATTTTGTGTCTGTGACGCCCAGCTGGGGATCGTCGGCGGCTACCCTTTTGTGCTCGTCTGTTCTTGTGGTTTTCTTTGTTTGTGTAGGCTCCTGGCTCGTCTGGCATGACTGGCTGCAGTCCTTAAAAGATTTTTCGTTAACCCACTCCACGCATCGTAATTGGGTTGGGTCGGCGGCTGTCCTGTGGCATGTTTCCTCTTGAGGTTTTTTTTTTGGCGGGCTCCTGGATTGACTGGTTGCAGCCCTTTAAAAAGGGACTTTGTATTTGGTATTTTTGTCTTCTAAATTGTGAAGTAACTGTAGAAGCTTTTCGATGTGATATCCCTTTCTTGCGCTTTCTTTCAGTCTGTTTCCCCCGCGTTTGAGTTCTTCTGTCTTTCTTGCTTCCTCCGAGCTCAGAAAGGGGATGATTTCTCCGTCTGCAAAGTAGTATTGCCATGTGTATTTATCTGCGAGTTTTATATCGGCATTGTGGGGGTACTGCAGGGCATTGGTTTCCTTGGTTTCTTGTACTTCTTTTCTTTTTCTTCCATGCGCGTTCTGTTATCCTCGCACTTGAGTTTGTATTGCTTCGTTTCTCAGGGAACAATATCCTGGGCCCCCGGACGTTCTTTTTGCCTACGTCAGGGTGCTCATCACGGTTTTCTTCGGGTGTCTGGTGGGTATTGGCTTCCATTTGAATGTTTCGGGCGTCGTGGTTAGGCTGCTGGCTTTCGCTTGTGGGGCAGGCTCGGGTTTTTTGGTTTTCATCCTGCAATTTCTCTGTAATTTATTGTTCGGCTTCTGTTGTTTTGTTTCGGAGTATTTCCATTTCAGCTTTTTGTAGTTTTTCGCCTTTATTTAATGGTTTGTAGGATCTCTTCATTCTCCTTCTTAATCATGCAAAAATGTTCCCTTCTTGCTTGATGTTTTGCTGAATCTCCTTCATTTCCGCCAGTAGTTTTTTTGTTGTCGTTATTCGGGTCGTGCTAGCAGTGACTTGACTTGCCCCTTCAACTCGTCTATCTGTTTTTTAAGTTGATCTCTTTCGGCTTGTGCTATACCCGTGGCTGTCTCGCCCCTTTGCATTGCTTCCTTGACTGATTCTTTGTGGTAGTTGCGATCTTTAAGGCGTCTCTGTGTCGTTTCAGGTACGGCCGCCCAAGTATCTTGCTCCATGCTTCCCCAGGCAGTTGGCTCATTTTCTTTTGTTGTTAGGGGCTCTGAAGTCCGTGTCCAGCTTGGCCAGCGGACACTCCTTGAAGGCGGGGTGATCGGCCAAGTACTGGCAGATTTCCGTTTGACATACCCGGGGCCCTTGACATTGATTGAGTGACCGGGCTGAGGAAAAAGGGAAATGAATGGTAGACAGTCAAGTGACTGCCTTTGCTAAGAAAAAACAGCCAGCCCCTGAGAAAAAATGGGAAGGGTGAGTGTGGACCCCAGGGGATGGGGAAGGACGTTTGTTTTGTGTGAAATCCAGGGACTTCAGGCAGTTTTTAAGTGTAGATGCCAACTGGTCGTATTCTAAGGAGAAGCGGAGTTGAGATCTCCGGTTTTGTTGTTCTCCCAGTTTGAAGACACGCCGGAACCGAGTGGGTTCTATAGGGAGTGAGGGCAAAAACCCGAGTGGGTTGCATAGTTGAGCAGTGGGTCCGACCCAATAGTGGATTGTATTGTACAGATCCAGCCGTGGATAGAGCTGGATTACCTGTCTGGGGATTTTAATAAAACAGGCTTTGGGAAGGGATTGATGTTGCTGGTTAAAAATTTTGAGGAATATTATATTTTATGGATTTCATTTTTTCTGGGTATAAAAATGTTTCCCTCTGTCCCTCTTATTTCTGTAATAAGGTTATGTCGCCAACGGAACTTGTTTAAATGACTGGGTTTAAAAAAAGACTCGGGGGTGAGTTATATTTCAAACATTTGATATCTCCATTGACAAACCCCTGATATCGTTACCCGACAAAAACCACCAAAGACAAATCATGAACATATCATCGTAAAAACTCGTGATATTATCTCAAGAACGAGTTGACATCTGGGGTCTCCCCGGGCAAGGACGGGGGATATATTATCATCTGGGAGCTCGTCGCTTAGTAAGGGTATCTGAGGCTCGTCCGATCAAAAACAAAATAGACATTGGTGTCATTCTGAGATATTTGGGGCTCTTCGCTGAAAGAGAGGATTATTATCTTCTTCGTTCCTCAATTTGAATACGGGCGTCAAGAGATTAACGCAACTCTTTTGTGTGTAAAGACCCACTCGAAAAAAACTGTCAGCGCGCTTTCGTCGCAACTTCTGTCGTGGTGGGATATTTTGGTGTGTGTGCGAAGAAAGCGCACTGTGTTGTCGCAATTTGACGGGTCAGTTTTTGTCGACGCAGTTAAGGGACGGGTGGAGACACCAGCGTCCGGTGGGGGGAGAGTTACGTTAACCCTACCACAGCCGTGCGGGGGCAGAAAGGGGAAAAAGTTTGTGTATGGGGGAAAAGTTCCGGGCAGTTTCAACAGATTAAGGTGACTTTCCACAATGAAAAAAAGCACCGTGTCGGGACTGGAAAATTTTGTGGAAACTGTTTGTACGGATAATTTTCATGGAGTGAAAAAAGAATTGAGGTGAATTGGATTGGGGGTGGAAGGGGGAAAGGTATCAGGAAATTTCCACGCCTAGTGGGTTTTAAGATGACTCATTGTGAATGAACAAAAAGGTTGTTTTTAAAGAAAAACCAGATTTTAGTTTCGTCTTTGTTGAACTGTTTCCCATATGTTACATTACTCTGTCATGAGCAATCATTGTTACAACGAAAGGATGACATGTCACACCGACACAAGGGTGCATCAGTTGCCAAAAAGAACGACGGTACAGGGGGTTTGCACTGGGCATTTGCGGGCCCAATTTTTCATTTGAACTTTGTCTTTAAAGGTAATCCAAACATTTTGGGATTTACCCTCATCTTTAAGTCGTACGCAACGAAAAAACACTTTGGATAATTACTATTTACCGCAACTTTCCCCCAGGTGGAACTGGTGACCCCAACGCGAAATTAAGTCACCACGCAACAAAATTTGGGGAAAATCCAGCTTTCGGGAAATTTACCCAAAATACATTCCCGCATTTGTGAAAATTATTTTAAACAAAAACGAATTTTGGCGACGGGTGAATGGCCCCTATTTTTCGGGCCCCAGTTCCAGTATTGTTTTTTTTTTTTCTCCCATCGTCATATTTATTGTTGTCGGGTGTCACGAAATTATTTGTATGGTCCAGTGTTTGTCAAAAGTAGGGATTTTTGTGTTGTTTCTCAAGCCGGGGGACGGGCGAAAATTAGTTTTTGAGGTGCACCAAAAAATTCGGGAAGAAAAACGAAAGGGGTTTAGGCGCAGGGGGTCCTGTTTTTTTATCGGCCTTTT
>JACEFZ010019539.1:0-21361 GCA_014155875.1 Cepaea nemoralis
AGCATCAACTACACTGAAAAACTTATTGCCAGGTCTATCATCTACATGAACCCACAACTATGGAATATGGACATAATTCGTATCGTGGCCTCAAAAAAGTTCCCAACTGATATTTCTGTGCGGATGGTAGAGATTCCCTTTTTTTTAAATTAATTAATTAATTAATTAATTTTTGTGCACTCGCTCGCTCGCTTTAAACTCGATAGTCTATACACGCTATTTCTAGTAATAAATAAATTTTTTTGCATATCCTTTACAGGACATCACTGTCAACATCAGCATCTTTCAGCTGTATGTTGATTTCTTGGCAAGATTACGCTCAGTAGTTTGCCATTGCTTTCTGAGCGGCCGGCTCAGTTATCCCGCAAGTCACCAGAGGGGGTTGAACCGCTCCCAGCTCTCGCCCTGCTACGAGACTCTGCGTGATAAACGGGATTACGGAGAAAGTGTTGTAACCCCTCGGCCAGAGAGACCGGCATTTCTAGTAATGCTGGAATGAATTGTGGGTGTTTCTTAGTTTTCCTTATTACCAGTGTCCCTCACTATCAGGCACACGCACTCCGACTTCAGAGGTACTTGTAATTTACGTCCCAAAGTCAAGGACGAGACGTCAACATTTCAGTCTAACTGACTGGTATAAGGGTTGAACCCCTTACCTCAGCATCAAACCACCGGGTCTTTAAGAATGTGCGCTCATATCCATTTAGCCATGATAACCGTCACAGTCAATGATGAAACTGCGAAGAAATTGGGGGAGGTGGAGATGTGGTTTCCGGGGAGAACAGGGAGAACATCGTGAGCAGAGAAGAAAAGGGAGAACATCGTGAGCAGAGAAGAACAGAGAGAACATCGTGAGCAGAGAAGAACAGAGAGAACATCGTGAGCAGAGAAGAACAGGGAGAACATCGTGGACAGAGAAGAACAGGGAGAACATCGTGAGCAGAGAAGAACACGGAGAACATCTTGAGCAGAGAAGAACAGAGAGAAAATCGTGAGCAGAGAAGAACAGGGAGAACATCGTGGACAGAGAAGAACAGGGAGAACATCGTGAGCAGAGAAGAACACGGAGAACATCTTGAGCAGAGAAGAACAGGGAGAACATCGTGAGCAGAGAAGAACAAGGAGAACATCGTGGACAGAGAAGAACAGAGAGAACATCGTGAGCAGAGAAGAACAGAGAGAACATCGTGAGCAGAGAAGAACAGGTAGAACATCGTGGACAGAGAAGAACAGGGAGAACATCGTGGACAGAGAAGAACAGAGAGAACATCGTAGACAGAGAGGAACAGGGAGAACATCGTGGACAGAGAAGAACAGGGAGAACATCGTGGACAGAGAAGAACAGAGAGAACATCGTGAGCAGAGAAGAACAGAGAGAACATCGTGAGCAGAGAAGAACAGGTAAAACATCGTGGACAGAGAATTACAGAGAGAACATCGTGGACACAGAAGAACAGAGAGAACATCGTGAGCAGAGAAGAATAGAGAGAACATCGTGAGCAGAGAAGAACAGGGAGAACATCGTGGACATAGAAGAACAGAGAGAACATCGTGAGTAGAGAAGAGCAGAGAGAACATCGTGAGCAGAGAAGAACAGAGAGAACATCGTGAGCAGAGAAGAACAGGTAGAACATCGTGGACAGAGAAGAACAGAGAGAACATCGTGAGCAGAGAAGAACAGAGAGAACATCGTGAGCAGAGAAGAACAGGGAGAACATCGTGGACATAGAAGAACAGAGAGAACATCATGAGCAGAGAAGAACAGAGAGAATATCGTGAGCAGAGAAGAACGGGTAGAACATCGTGGACAGAGAAGAACAGGGAGAACATCGTGGACAGAGAAGAACAGAGAGAACATCGTAGACAGAGAGGAACAGGGAGAACATCGTGGACAGAGAAGAACAGGGAGAACATCGTGGACAGAGAAGAACAGAGAGAACATCGTGAGCAGAGAAGAACAGAGAGAACATCGTGAGCAGAGAAGAACAGGTAAAACATCGTGGACAGAGAATTACAGAGAGAACATCGTGGACACAGAAGAACAGAGAGAACATCGTGAGCAGAGAAGAATAGAGAGAACATCGTGAGCAGAGAAGAACAGGGAGAACATCGTGGACATAGAAGAACAGAGAGAACATCGCGAGTAGAGAAGAGCAGAGAGAACATCGTAGACAGAGAAGAACAGAGAGAACATCATGAGCAGAGAAGAACAGAGAGAATATCGTGAGCAGAGAAGAACGGGTAGAACATCGTGGACAGAGAAGAACAGGGAGAACATCGTGGACAGAGAAGAACAGAGAGAACATCGTAGACAGAGAGGAACAGGGAGAACATCGTGGACAGAGAAGAACAGGGAGAACATCGTGGACAGAGAAGAACAGAGAGAACATCGTGAGCAGAGAAGAACAGAGAGAACATCGTGAGCAGAGAAGAACAGGTAAAACATCGTGGACAGAGAATTACAGAGAGAACATCGTGGACACAGAAGAACAGAGAGAACATCGTGAGCAGAGAAGAATAGAGAGAACATCGTGAGCAGAGAAGAACAGGGAGAACATCGTGGACATAGAAGAACAGAGAGAACATCGCGAGTAGAGAAGAGCAGAGAGAACATCGTGAGCAGAGAAGAACAGAGAGAACATCGTGAGCAGAAAAGACCACGGAGAACATCGTGGTAGAGAAAACAAACTTTGAGGTAGTGAGAGTTGACCATGTGACAAGGCCACCTGTCCCGCGGGCCAGCCATTGTGCTAACACGGATTCGCATATTTTAAGTAAACAAATGTTGCATATTATTTACAGGTTTTCGCAATCAACCACAGAAATTTTTGGTTGTTGGCGATTTACAAGGCAAGTTTACGTTCAGTAGTTTACCATTGCTTTCTGAATGACCGACATTCATATCATTGTTAAATGTCGACCAAGACAGTCTGCTTTCAAATCAGAAATAGTTATTTTCGAACGCGGTAAGCGAAATTGTGAGTCTCGTTCATTACTCCTTCGACAGAGCGCAGGATTAAATTTTGAGTAGACATTCAATATTGCCATTTCAGTATTGATACATGATAATTCGCCGGCTCTGTAGTCTAAGATTTAAAGGGCAATGAATGGATCACTAGAAACGGCACCTGGTGGGTGAAGCGGTCTGTGTCACGTCATAGCTTTTACTTCTCAAGACATCTCCTGATCATCATCATCAAGTACCCTGCCAGCTGGCGTAGACGTTCATGTCTCTAAACACGGTCTTTGGTGTTCTGGATCAACTCTGTTGATGCTATTCCTCCATGCCACCGTCTCAATCTATTCAGCGTCATTTCTCTTGGTCTGCCTCTGCCTCTTTCGTATGGCTGGGGAGATTTGTGTCTGGGTGGGGATGTTGGTGTGTGGGTGAGAAATGTTTGTGTGGGTGAGGGGTGTGTGGTTAAGTTATGTGTGGTTGGGGGATGGGTGATTGGGGGTGGGTGGTTGGGTGGAGGATGTGTGGATGGGTGAGTGTGTGTAGGCTGGGGGATGGGTGGGGTGGGTGTGGGTGGGTGAGGGATGTATGAATGGGTGGGGAGAGATTGTGTGGGTGGGGGCTGTGTGTAAGTTGAGGATGTGTGGATGGATGCGGAATGTGTATGTGTAGGTGCGGGATGATTTGATTGACGGGGGAATGTGTGTGTGGGTGGGGGATGTATATCTGGTGAATGTGTGTTTGGCTGAGTGGTTGGCGGTGTGTGGGTGGTGAGGATATGTGGGTGGGTGAGTGTGTGTGGTTTATGGAATTGTTGGGGGAATGTGTGTGTGTATGTGGTGGGGGATGTGTGTGGGTAGGGGATGTGAGGGTGGGGGATGGGTGGGTGGGGCATATATGTATGTCTGGGGGTGTGTGTGGGTGTGGGGTATCATAACATGATAATATGCATTGATTATGTTTACAACATTTATTTGACAATGTGTTGTTTTTTCCTATGTGAATATATCATGCACTATTGATGAACGAAAGATGACTGATTGGAAGTGCCGAATATAAGACGGGCCTGCGTGCCCTATTTGTTACCCTTTGAAAATAAAGTTTGTTCGTTTGTTTGTGTGTTTGTTTGTTTGTTTCTCTTCCCCTTGATCTTTCAGGTTGTCGCGACGTTCTCCAATGCCTGTATCAGGCAGTCGTTGTTAGTTACTCTGGCAGTGCAAGGAATTCGCAACAATCGTCTCAGGAAGCACAACTCTGCTGCTTCCAAGTTCTGGTATCCATGTACATTTTATAAACCCGCTCCCAGATGGATTCGAACCCATGACACTTTAACATCACGCGACCGTACATCTACTACGCTAAAGCGACTCCTGGGAGGGAAATCACTGGGACAGTACACGTGGCCGAAAGGAAGAGAGCGTTTGCTCTTAAACTTACGGTGCGCGGACAGTAAGATGGCAGATTCAGCCCATACATCAGCATTAAGTTGGAATTAAACGTTGTCTTAAACTTACGGTGCGCTGATAGTGAGATAGCAGATTCAACCCATACATCAGCATTAAGTTGGAATTAAACGTTGCCTTAAACTTACGGTGCGCTGATAGTGAGATAGCAGATTCAACCCATACATCAGCATTAAGTTGGAATTAAACGTTGTCTTAAACTTATGGTGCACTGAGAAGCAATAATCTGTTTGAGGATGCTAACTGAAAAAAATTCCGGTCTCCCTGGCCAAGGTGTTAACGATATTATTCGTAATTTATATATCTATATGTCTGGCTGTCTGTCTGTCTCTCTATTGCCAAGATGTCTGTCTGTGTGTCTGTCTGTCTGTCCGTTTGTCTGTCGATGTATATATTTGACTGCATGCCTGTCTATCTATCATGTTTTTATCCGTCTGCTTGCCTATCTATATATGGGCAGTTCTGCCATCAGTTCGACTGTCCCTCTGTGTGTAATCTTGCCGTCTGTCTGTGTGAGCCTCTGCCTATCGTCGCCTATAGAGATAAACAGAGGGGTACGGAAGACTTTCGTGTTGTCCCCAAGCCTCTTCAACCTATACGCATAAATAATTTTTAAACAAATCGAAATGCTTGGACTGAACATCAATGGAGTAATCATAAGCAATCTTAGGTATGCTGACAATACCGTGTTACTTGAAGAATTTATGTATATTAGCAATAAAAAGGAAAGGTAATCGATGAACATCACAATAAACGGGGAGATGGTAGAACAAGTAACAAGTTTCTCCTATCTTGTTGAGAGGTAGGAGAAGTGCCTGGGGTTCTTGGCAAAAGCTAAGGGTCGACGTTTGGTGCAGGAGAGCCTGGCATATGATACCACAACATCTAGCTTAAGAATGGAGGTGGAGGCGGTCAGTGCAGCTTTCCGCTGGATGGAGAATAAGATACACATACACATCGTGATTGTAACGGACTGATAAAGCATGCTGAGGAAGGTGAGGACAGGCAAGCTTCGGGCAGAGTGGCTTACTTCGCTTCGGGGGTCAAGGGTGGCAAGCATCGCCTGGATCTTTTCTCCGGGGCATGCCGGTGTGCGGGGGAATGAACAGGCGGACAGATTGGCTGGCTCTGCAAAACTTGGTGGAGTACTGATGCATGACAAGGCAGACGTGGTTGCGGCCTTGTGGGAGCACGTGTACACCTCGGAGGAGCAAATGGATTACCATGGTCTGGCAAGAATGAGACAGCGAGGAGTGACGAGGGGATCTGGCCGACGCTCAACGCTCAGAGGAAAGGCGAGACGGACATATAATCAGATTGCTACTGGTACTATTGGTGTTGGAACTCTTCGCTGGCTGCTGAGGACAGGGACAGAGCGCTTATGGGAATGTCCCGAATGCTCTGATGTCGGTTTCTAAATCAATCAATCAATCAATCAATCAATCAGTCAATCAATCCTATCTTGGACATGTAATAACAGATTATGGCAGAAGTGAAATAGAAATCAAAAAGAGAAGAGGAATGGCCAAAAATGCATTAGCAGAGTTAAATCAATATTAACATCTTTAGAGATTAAAAAGGTATTAAAAATGAGAATTGTCAAATGCTATGTATATTCAACATGATTGTATGGTGCATACGCCCGGACATTGAACAAGCATACAGAAAGTCGAATTGAAGCCCTGCAGACGTGGACATACATAAGAATATGTCGTATTTTATGGAAACCGAAACAATCAAATTCAGAGGTTTTATAAAAACTTGGAATGAAAAGAGAGTTGATGAAAGAAATTTAAAAAAAAAGAGGCAAGTGAAATATTTCGGCCGCGTTAGAAGATATAACACTCTTATAAAATCCATACTGGAGGGCAAGGTTGAGCGCAAGCGAGCAAGAGGTAAATAACGATACAAGTGGGAAGATTACATCAAGAGATGAACGAACATCAGTCTGACAGAATGTACCTTCAAGGCGAGGGACAGACAGTATTGGAGATCCATTACAGCCGACCTTCACTGTGCAGACGGCACCTGGTTGATTGATTGATTGATTGATTGATTGATTGATTGATGACTGTGAGATAGGAGACTGAACCCCTTCATCAACATTAAGCTGGACCTAAACGTGGACATCTAGTTCAGAAAGCAATGATGACAAACTACTGAACGTAAAATCATTCTGGGATTGATTGCAAAATCCTGCAAAGGACATGCTTATTTTAGGATAGGATTAACGAGAATGGGCTCCAACATTGAATAGCGACTATCGAAATGTTGATCTAAATTAGAAATGTGAAAAAATACTTGATTTTAAAGGGTTCTTCGCATGCGATAACGTTAAAAATATAATTATAGTGAATGGCTATATGAGTTATTTGCGAGTTTTTATCGTGTCAGTAATCAGCGCAGTTCAATATGGCGCAGGATGAGCAGGAGGAGTATGATACCTCATATTTATGTCTGTCCGTCTGCCTGTATGAGCTTCTGCCTATATGTCTGTCTGTCCGCTATTTCGTCTGTCCGTCTGTCTGTATGAGCCTCTGTCTATCTGTCTGTCCGCTATTTCGTCTGTCCGTCTGTCTGTATGAGCCTCTGCCTAGCTGTCTTTCTGTTTGATTCTCTGCCTATCTGTCTGTCTGTCCGCTATTTCGTCTATCCGTCTGTCTGTATGAGCCTCTGTCTATCTGTCTGTCCACTATTTCGTCTGTCCGTCTGTCTGTATGAGCCTCTGTCTATCTGTCTGTCCACTATTTCGTCTGTCCGTCTGTCTGTATGAGCCTCTGCCTAGCAGTCTTTCTGTTTGATTCTCTGCCTATCTGTCTGTCTGTCCACTATTTCGTCTATCCGTCTGTCTGTATGAGCCTCTGTCTATCTGTCTGTCCACTATTTCGTCTGTCCATCTGTCTGTATGAGCCTCTGTCTATCTGTCTGTCCACAATTTCGTCTGTACGTCTGTCTGTATGAGCCTCTGCATATTTATCTGTCTGTCCGCTATTTCGTCTGTCCGTCTGTCAATCAGTTCTTTTGTCATTTGTAAGTGCCCTTGTTTATATCTGTTGGCATGAACAAGACACCCGACTCCTATCTCAGGCCGGTCCTTGAGGACATGTCCAACTCGCTATGTGTCCTACTCCACACGGACACTCAACCGCTGATATTCATGTTCTAGATAAGAGTTAATCTTAACACTTCAACACCGGAAGTCGAGGTCTTTGGTCCGCCATATTTCCAAACGTCCACGACGTATAATCTAATGAAACTGCTAAAACTGTCTTTTGATTCGTCATCACCATCATCATCCTGTGCCGTACCCTGTGTCGAACTTTGTCCCAGAACAATCATTCATCACAATGCGTGTGACGGCTGGAGTCTTCTGGTCACTTGCTTTCATTCTTGGCATTGAATTTAATGGTTTGTCACTGTGGCTATTGAATCTATCAATAAATTAGTTTGCTTTCCGTGGACACAAATCCCTTTCTAATTAATATCCATAACATCGCTGATTCAGTCACATAATTTTTTTTTTTTTTTGCGTTCGCTTGCTGTGAACTCAAGCGTATTATATACAGTTGCTACTATTTAGAGTGCACTGGACTGGTTTTTGCGTGTGGATTGACATTCCCTATTACCAGTGTCCCTCGCCATCAGGCTAACCCACTCCGACGTCTGAGGTACTTGTAATTCACGTCCCCATGTCAACATTTGAGTCCAACTAACCGGTGTCGGGGTTGAACCCACTACCTCGGCATCAGCGCACCGGAGGTTTTTAACAGCGGCCATGCTGACCTTTTGAGGCAGAAATGGGCCCTAATTATAACTTTTTTCCTGAGTTAATGGAAACACGACAACGACTACCATCACAAACGTCAGACAATAACCGGCAATTACCTGAAGTTGCTCTTATTCTCAAACCTCGTTTGAGAATATTGTTTCCCCGCTTCATTTCTTAGAGTGCTAAGCGGCTACTCCACCCTGCCTAAGGGTGTCCCGGATACTAGGGGCGGGAATGATGTGACTTATTTCTCCTTTGATATTTGAGATAACTTTGAGAGCGAAGTCTGTTATCCTTTCTGCCATGTCGACGCCCTTCTCCTAGTAATGCATGTGAACTGTTCCTTTATTTCCCCTACACTTGTTGGCAACCCAGTGATCTCGTCATCTCATCTCATCATCTCGTCTCATCATCTCATCTCATCATCTCATCTCATCATCTCATCTCACCATTTCATCTCACCATCTCATCTCATCATCTCAACTCACCATCTCATCTCATCATCTCAACTCATCATCTCATCTTATCATCTCATCTCGTCATCTCATAGTCTCATCTCACCATCTCATCTCATCATCTCATCTCATCATCTTATCTCAGTAAATAGCTCGTTAGGCCGCGAGGCCAGAATTTGTGGCCAATGTTTCCGACTATTGACTTTTATTAAATGTGCTGTTTCGATCTTATTATGGTTAAACATTTTAAAAGTTTGTTGAGATAATATTATATGGATGTGGATCATGGACAATAAATACACAAAGTGAGAAACATTCAATGGCAGTGGAAATGTTGTTTTTGAGGGAAAACTTCAAAGGATATCATGGACAGACAGGAACACAAAGGAGGCCATTCTGATTGTTACGGATACAAACCGTAAATTAACTACAGAAATTAGACGTAGGAAGTCAGGAATTTTGGAGTACATTATGAGGAGAAACAGACCTGAAAACTTAATCTTAACTGGCAAAATTGATGGGAAAAGAAGAAAATGGAAGGCAGACAGATGAATACCTGGATGTCTTGGTCACTGGGGATAATCAGGTCAAGGACACGGCCTTGATCCAAGACCTGCTGATCGTTTGAACCTTGGCGATCCTTATCGCCATGGCACATGATGATGATGATGATGATGATGATGATGATGATGATGATGATGATGATGATGATGATGATGATGATGATGATGATGATGATGAAGACAATTGTTTGCAAACATGGTAATAATTGGAGTTTAATACGATGGAGCTTCAAATGAAAACCTTAACAGTATGATATAAATTACAATAACCATGCAAGATGTAACCTGCCAATACTGTTGTAAGGAATTCAAGACGGTTAAGCACGTGACATCACGATGCAGAAGAATACGGTGACGTCATAGAGGCAGTTTAAAGATGACCTCCCCACCTTTGGCATACCCCAAAGCGGGGCAGTGTTCTGTTATCCGTTTTTTGATCAATGAAGGGATGATACCTATAGAAATTCATCGGCAGGTCCAATATGGCGATGCATGCCTGTCAGTCCAGCAAGTGTATGGGTAGAGTAGGGAGTTTCAAAACAGCGTGACTTCTGTGACAGACTGTTCACGACCGTGTCAGGCACACCGAGTAGTGACCCCAAAGTGGTTGCACGCCACCAAGAGAATTTATTTCTACCGGAATCCAAGCACTTGATCGGCGCTGGAGGACTTGTATTGAACGCAGTGGTGACTGCATGGGAAAATGATACTAGTACATTTGTTCTTTGCTTTTCCAGAATATATTCACACACACACAAAAAAAAAATTAAGGTTTTCATTTGAAGTCCCCCGGATTCCACCCCCCCCCCCCCCCCTCGGACACTCCGTGGTGAAGTGGTCAAGCCGTTTGATTCGGGCTCCGAAGGTTGTGGGTTCGATTCCGGGCAGCGTCCTTCGGTTCACGAGTGAAATATTTCGGAGACTCCTGTGGGTCGTCGCTAAAGCTACGGAGTTCGTGCTTTGTGCGACGCTTTCCGCGCTGCGGAAAGAGACCGAGCCATACGGGACAAAACCCGGTGCAATGAAGTCGACCCTGTCGACTTTTAAGCGACTTTTATTTGAAGTCCCCTGGTATTCAACAATAAACTGTGCTCTCATGCCTAGAAAGTTGACACCGCTATCACATCACAGGTTTACAGTAGGACATTGCTTCGGGACAAATTAAAACTAATGAAACTGTTTAGGTCTAACATTGTTTCCGGTGCGTCCAGGTGTGTGTCTTTTAGTTTCTTCCTCCCACGTGGCGTAGAGACCAAGAGAGAAGTTATAGAATAGTTTTACACCATGATGTGGGCGGACGTCGGTATCAGAGATGATTGGAAGCACGAGAGACAAAGGCTGTGGACAGACATAATCACCGATGTCACACGGCATGGATTATAAGAAGATTGGCAATACACGAGAGAGGAAGGCTTGTCTCTCGGATCTGTCAAGACAAACGGACGGGCGGATGGATGGACGGATGGATGGATGGATGGACGGATGGACGGATGGATGGATGGGTGGATGGATGGATGGATGGACGGACGGATTGATGGGTGGACGAATGGATTGATGGATGGATGGATGGGTGGGTGGGTGGATAGATTGGTGGACGGATGGATGGATGAATGGATGGAAGGATGGATGGATGGATGGACGGGTGGATGGATGGATAATTAAATGGGTGGATGGGTGGATAGATGGTGTCACGAAGTGAATGTTGACTAAGTGACAGATAGAGTGGCTATGGTTGTGTCTAGGGTATGTCCTTGTAACAATATGAGGTTGAACAACAGATTAACCAAGATGCATCACACCCAAACACCAGTCAGTGAACAAGCGTTAATTTGCGCACATAATATTCCTTTAATGATGAATTAACACAGACACATGTAGCATATAAATCCAGGAACAATAATTCTCTAAGAATATATCTCCATCCCTGATGGAACACGTCGAATAGCACTGCCTCTCAAGGCTACTAAAATATCGTTCCACACGACAGGTATACTAGCCTCTCTCTAGGCCCGACTCAAAGTAACCCACTATGGGTCTCGAATTCCACTCACTATCCCTGGAACCCACAGTGCGGAGTTATCTTCAGAACTCCGTCACAATTCTTCACTTTCTCAGACCACCACCTTCTCCTGGTCCGGTCTAGACTCAACTGTCCCCCGTCAGTCTTTGTCCCTCTCTTCTCAACAATTCCATCCCCCACAATGCCTCACACACAACACACAACCTCACTGCTCCAACTGTCTGCCCCTTCTTGCAGCCCCTCTCCCTTACCGTTTATCTCCTTATATTCTCTTTCCGGTGAATGCCCTTTCACCTCTTGAACTGTTTATATTGTACGGCCACTCACCTTAATGCCACTGAACACAGGCATGTGACACTACCCCACCCTCAAAAGAAAACATCGTTTTCAAATGTTGGGCGACTAATACTTATCAAATATGTGACCCAGACACATTGCCTGGGTAGTCGTAAGTATAAATCCAACTTACTCTAGCTACCACATTACATAATACATCAAATACTCATAGTAAACTCCCATAATCCCCACACATAAATACAACCATCTATCTTGTGTATCAATGCATGAACTAATACATCACATAATAATAATAATAATACATCATAGAAAAGCATTATACTTATGTACCCACAGGTCTCTTACTACTTCACGACCACACAATACTATTTGTGTACCGACCCTATATCAGGTGGTTCTGTTCTTGCATTAACCCACCTCTGATTCCTGTCGATGCTGTGTCTACCTTTCATGTACCCATCACTCATGGTACCTCTCCAATTACAACATCTGTTTGTTATCCCTAGCCCTGGGTCAGTAATGTCGCGACAACTCTTTTGACCTGACTCAACTTTCCTATCTGTATATTGCACCGTTACACTTGAGTCTCTGTTTAGTCTGAACTCTTTATTCAATCTTGGCCCATATATCTGGCACCTTTCTTTCTGCTGCATCCGCCTTATGCCTATGTGCCCTGCACATGCACTATTCTGAGCTGTTCTAGTATATTGGTCTCTATGTGTTAACGGTAATACTACTTGCCCACATGCAGTTCCGCCATCTGAAAAGTGGCGAGTGAGAACATTGTTCTTCCTCTCGAAGCACCATCTACCTTTCTTTGACTGCCTATGTTCTACTCTCCTACACCCATGTGAACATTTGTTCAGAGTAGTATCTTGTCTCTGGGAGCCAATAGCACTATATTTGGGATCCATTCTCATCTGATCAGCTGTACTATCCTTGTCCTGAGTTCCTGTGTCTACTTCAAGTGCCTCTTCTACCTCAGCTATACTCTCTAATTTAGGTTCTATTGTGGTAACTACCTCATTACTGCTTACACTATATTTTTGGTCCCAATAAACTACTTCCTCTTCTGTACACTCTTTAACTCCTATAACATTTCCTATGATGAGATCTGCCACTGGTGAGTCTAAAACACATGCTGTCACTCTTCCTGTTATGTATGGTGTTTTTACTGTTATCACGGCTATTGGGTAGTATTCTACTGTCCCATTAAATGTTATGGATCTAATCTTTTCCCCTGTATAATCCGAGGGTTGCACTAAACTCTTTCTCACCCCGATGGACGTACATCCGGAATCCCTAATTGTTAACGCTGGCCTATCATTAACAAACCCATGATGCATCTTCAGACTTCCTCCTTCATGCACTGCTGATCCTGCTTTAACTGTGTGACCACATATTAAGACTGGCTGACTGTCTTTTTCAAAAAGAGGTTTGCACCCACTACAATCTTCATTGTTCAGCGTCTCAATTACTTGTGCTGCATTTGAGTGCTCTGTTTCTCTCATCCTACATTGATGACTGACATGCCCGTTCCTTCCACATTTGAAACAAGTGATCTCCCTTTTACTGTTGTTCGTTGATCCATCTGCTGGTTGTGCATCACAATCTGCCATTTTGTGTCTCCAGCTCCCACAATTCCAACATCCGGCATAATTTGGACGTCTCTGGAAGTTCCCTCTTCTATATGGGTACCGTCCTACTCTACCAACATTGTTTCCTCGGAAACCATTATCTTGAAGTTCTTGTTGCTCACCTTTCTGTGCTGAATCCACACTTTTCGCCCTTGGTCTAATGACTGGATTCTGGTCCTGTTTAGTGTACGCTGCACAGACTATTTCCTCACTCATTAGTTTCCCCATTGAACTGTTAGGATGTGCAGTCATATAGTTTTGCCCTAACTGAGACATTGTGTCTATGTCCTTTGGCTTACGTTCCTCGAAGAAAGCCACTAAATTAGTATTGCACGATGATAACACCTTGTCTCTCAGCATTAAATCCACTAATTTATTAAAATCTTTTCCTACCTCTGCCAGCTCCATCCACTTATTAAATGTGTTCTTTACTGTGTTAACAAAATCTGTGAAATCTTGATTTGTCTCTGGCACTAACTGTCTAAACTTTGTCCTATATCCATGCTCCGTTAGTTGGAACTTTGTCAGCAAACGTTGACGTAAGATAGTGTAGTTGTTTCTTTCTTCTACAGGTAAATTAAACATTGTTTCTAGGGCCTTACCCGTTAAATACTCGCCCAGTCTAATTGCGTACTCGCTTTCTGGGATGCCTAATACCTTCACTGATGCTTCGAATCTCGAAAGATAGGCCTCAAGGCAATCCCGGTCCGTAAAATATGGCAGTTTTAATCTCTGTGACGACTGCGACGGTTTTCTACTTTCCTCACTTTGACCCTTCGATGCAAATTCTAACTTTTTAATAGCAATTTCCGCTTCCATCTTAATCTTCTCTTTCTCAATTTCCATTCTCATGTGTGTCTCTCTCTCTTCCTGTAGACGCTTGGCTTCCATTTCAGCCTGTCTTTGTTCTCTCTCAGCTAACTTTTCTTCCTGTAGACGCTTGTCTTCAGCTACCTTTTCTTCCTGCAGACGTTTTGCCTCGCGTTCATTATGCCTCTCCTCTCTTTCAATCTGTTTTTGTTCTTTTGCTTCGGCATACTCCTGTAACTCTTTACCCTTCAGGCCTATTCGTTCACCTGCTTCAATATATTCCATTAAAGTAGGCATCTTGTACTTGTGGACACGTTGCTGTCTGTCAGCCAACTATAAATGTGACGACTCTGCTGTTAGTCTTTGTGTCACTTCCCTAAGTACACCCACACTCCCTGTATACATAAATCCGTAGTGCTACAATATCACTCTGTACTCACCCAGTCACTCTATAAGCACTAGGTAGTGAGGTGGGAAGTATCACCTATACTCCCTCGTATATATATCTATGACCAAAAGTTCATGAAGTCCCTGGAAATATTGTTAAACATACATATAAAAACATATACACACAAATGGATGATAACACTAAGTGATGACTATCCAACGCTAGACTTCACAAGCTGAGTACACGGAGACGATGATGACACAGAAATAAACCACAGTAACAACCACAAGCTTGTGTAGAGACACCCACAGTGCGCGTAAAATAAAAATATAAATTGACCACGACCCCTAGACAGCAGAAATGACGAAAGATCACAATAAAAACATATATCCGAACACAACAAATATTATATGTAAATATAACGAAAAGAAAGAGAGAAAGAAAAAAAATATATACTGAAAATATACACAGATCTGACGTCAGACAACTCGGCTCTAGATATTGGTTAAGACTATTTCAATGCCCCTGCACGATACGTCAACTCATTAACGTTTTTCTTACAAAAATATCGTAAGCACCAGAAAGACAAATAAATTATTGTGCTGTATCCCGACTCTCGAGAAACACCCCAACAAATCCCCTACTCTTGACAAACACTGGACCACATACAAGTAACAGCTTAACAAACGAAAACAATATTTATAAGACAATGAGCAGCAAACAGAATGTCCACATCGTTGGCCGATAAATATGTGCCCACTAATCCGTCGCCAAAAGTTCTTTTTATTCAATGTCTACGACGCTAGATTTCAAACCGACTTCTTGTTTTGGTGCGTGGTTATTTGAATTCACGTGGTGATCAAAAGTTCCAACTGTCGACAAAAGTTGAAGATGATAGTGATATCCGTAACGTTATTGTACTTTCTCTGTACGTGGTAATAATCCAAAGTGTTCTTTCGATTTGTTGTTACTCTCGTTGCGGAGATGGCGCTTCGCTGTATCATATATGTTATAGATTCACCAAAAGAAAAGACCAAAATAATGGCAATAAATGTTCAACGCTTTCACTCTGTACCGCCAGTTCTTTTTGGCAACTGTATGCAACTATGTTCGCGGAGATGCCACGTCATCAATCGTTGACAAAATGTTTGCTGATTATAAGGTAATGCACACAAAGGGCTTTTAACAAAGCCGAACATAAAGTCTAGTTTCACACAAAACCAGCTTGTTTATCCAGTTCCACTATGGAACATCTCAGTAACTTTCCACTGTCCACGGCCTTGACCTTGCCGGACACCTCAATTTCTCTTTATCACTCTCAGTGAAAACTTCCTCCGTAACACAGTTTTCACACAAACACTTGACAGCCCCATCCGGCTGCGGTAGGGGTACTGTTACTATCCCCTTCAGTCAACTGTCCGTCAAATCAGCGACTGCCAATTTTTCTCTGTTTTCCAAACATGTACTTCCCCAGTACCTGGACGCTGGTGTACCCACCCGTCCTATTTACTGCGTCGAATAATCTTGACCAGTCAACTTGCAACAACACAGTGCGATTGCCTCCAGCACACACACACACCTGTCAATATCTTTGATTTTCTTCAATCCTTGGTTCAATCCTGTCAAACACACACACTTTAGGACTGACCGCACTTGTTACAAACACTGTTTTGTCCACTCGAATTTACCTGTGCTGTCCTTGACCAAACACCCCTGCTACTCCAATCGACTCTCCCGGTCGATTTGTCCTGCGTTAATTCTTGGCGTCCCCGCCTCGTCTGTTTATGCGTGCTGACCGCCGTTAATTTACCTGTAGTGGACTTGACGTGAACTGACTGCTCGCCTGTGACCTCCGCCGCGCATTTTCCCTGCGCGCTGACAGTTTTTCTTGGATGTGGCGTCTTATACACACCAAAGAGTTGCTGTTAATTTCTTGACGCAGTACTGTCTAACTTGATGGAACTAAGTCACAGATAATAACTCCTCTCTTTCAGCGAAGAGCCCACAGATATCTCAATATTGCACGGTGTTCCTTGACCGAATGCAGCTGTGGTTTGTAATCCTGTCTTCGCCTACTGGCCATTACTGGATTGAACTTGGAAAACCATGTTGTTGCGCTTAATGAACTGATTCGTACTGATGTAAAATACCGAAGTCCAAGATCGGACAGCCCTCAAAAATCTTCTCTGTCACGAAGTGAATGTTGACTAAGTGACAGATAGAGTGGCTATGGTTGTGTCTAGGGTATGTCCTTGTAACAATATGAGGTTGAACAACAGATTAACCAAGATGCATCACACCCAAACACCAGTCAGTGAACAAGCGTTAATTTGCGCACATAATATTCCTTTAATGATGAATTAACACAGACACATGTAGCATATAAATCCAGGAACAATAATTCTCTAAGAATATATCTCCATCCCTGATGGAACACGTCGAATAGCACTGCCTCTCAAGGCTACTAAAATATCGTTCCACACGACAGGTATACTAGCCTCTCTCTAGGCCCGACTCAAAGTAACCCACTATGGGTCTCGAATTCCACTCACTATCCCTGGAACCCACAGTGCGGAGTTATCTTCAGAACTCCGTCACAATTCTTCACTTTCTCAGACCACCACCTTCTCCTGGTCCGGTCTAGACTCAACTGTCCCCCGTCAGTCTTTGTCCCTCTCTTCTCAACAATTCCATCCCCCACAATGCCTCACACACAACACACAACCTCACTGCTCCAACTGTCTGCCCCTTCTTGCAGCCCCTCTCCCTTACCGTTTATCTCCTTATATTCTCTTTCCGGTGAATGCCCTTTCACCTCTTGAACTGTTTATATTGTACGGCCACTCACCTTAATGCCACTGAACACAGGCATGTGACAGATGGTTAAATGAGTGGATGGATTGACGGATGGGTGGATGTGTGGATGAGTGGATGGACGGACAGACAGACAGACAGACAGACAGACAGACAGACAGACAGACAGACAGACAGACAGACAGACAGACAGAACAAACAGGCCGCATAGAACTGCGTGCTTTGTTTTCATTTACCTGCTATCCCACAGAACTGTGTGACTTACTTATTGTCTCGCCCTCGTAACTGTTTCTACCCAGCTATGCACCGCTTTACGGGATAAACATTTGTTAGCATAAACACTGAAAACACGCCTTGGCGGTAGACATTTCGCGAATGACGCCGAAGTTAAAATTGAAGTGAAAACGTGTTTTAGAAAACAGAGCACGGAGTTCTATGCAGCCGGTTTGGGAAGACTAATAAATCGATAGGATAATTGCATCAATGTTGGTAAAAGTTATGCTGTGAAATAAAAGGACAATTTATGTATCAAAATAAATTGGTTTCAAGTTATCATATTTAGTTATTTTTCTATAGCCATCTGTAATTACTTATTGACTTACAATCGTAATACTGATGTTGCTGTTACTAGTACTACTACTACTACTACTACTACTACTACTACTACTACTACTACTACTACTACTACTACTACTACTACTACTACTACTACTACTGCTACTACTACTACTACTGCTACTACTACTACTGCTGCTGCTGCTACTACTACTACTACTACTACTACTACTACTACTACTACTACTACTGCTGCTACTGCTGCTGCTGCTGTTGCTACTACTACTACTACTACTACTACTACTACTACTACTACTACTACTACTACTACTACTACTACTATTATTATTATTACTATTTCTTCTTCTTCTTTTTCTTCTTCTTCTTCTTCTTCTTCTTCTTCTTCTTCTTCTTCTTCTTCTTCTTCTTCTGCTTCTTCTTCGTTGACGTCGTGGCCGTCATGTGATGGCTGTAGTTCCGCTATGTCTAGACAATAAGTGGTGTTCTCAGTGTGAGACTACCGCTAGAATCTCCGGGCTCCAACAACACCTGAATGTGTCTGTATACATGTATAGCCTTTCCCAGTGTCACACACACATCCACATAGGTAGAGAAACAGAAGCAAAGATATACAGATGGAAATACAAGTAGGTAGAAAGGCAGCCAGACAGCCAGCGAGACAGACATACAGCCAGCGAGACAGACATACAGCCAGCGAGACAGACATACAGCCAGCGAGACAGACATACAGCCAGCGAGACAGACATACAGCCAGATAGACAGTCAGACAGACAGCCTCACAGACAGAGGGCCAGCGAGACAGACATACAGCCAGATAGACAGTCAGACAGACAGCCTCACAGACAGAGGGCCAGCTAGACAGTCAGACAGACAGCCTCACAGACAGAGGGCCAGCTAGACAGTCATACAGCCAGATAGACAGACAGGCAGTATGCGAGATTACGAATTGCGTGCGTAACCCCTTGGCCACAGAGCCGGCAAGACAGACAGACAGACAGACAGACAGACAGAGAAAACAGACAGTCGCATGAAGAGATATATATACAAATAGGCAGACATAGGAATAGGCAAAGAGCATGTTTGACAGACATATAGACAGACTGGCAAGATGGTAAACAGACAGACCAAAAAACAGACAGACAGACAGACAGACAGACAGACAGACAGACAGACAGACAGACAGACAGACTTATTTCTAAATTTCACTGTAAATTAAGCTAGAAAGTTTCCTTCTATTGCTATGGTGTCAACATTATCTTGAATCCATCTACAGTTATCCGCGTCCCCCTTTGTTATATTTTCCAGGCATGCATGTACTTTTACATGCCTCAAGTATTACAATTTCATTAAATGTATGTGTCTTAAGTTTGTGAGGTCTTAATCCGATGTGACTGAGCTACCGTATAACATTATACGACACTACCGGCATTAGCGCCAAATGTTGGGCGGCGCTCACCAAAACCGACACCCCACAACATTTTGCCAATAGCTTCGGGCGGAAGAGCGCAATTGGGAGGGTGCAAGCCTTACCCTAGTGCGATGACATGCACTCTAAGGACTAAATATTATGACAGGGCAGACCAGGCCCTAAGCCTTGGTTGGCAACTGATCTAGGGTGGAAGCTCTGACAAGCGGATAGTTAGAGCATTGCTTTGCTGATCCGGCAGCTTCTGCAGCTTGTCTTGTTCCAGATGTATTGGTGTTACATTTCCTATGGAGAAAACCAGGCAAAAAGATATGGCTTGTATCCTCCCAGTTGCGCTCCTCAGCGAAAAGCCGTTGGCAAAATGTGGGGTGTTGAGTTTGGTAAGTGCCGCCCAACGTTCGGCGCTAACAGAAAGCAGGTAGTACCGTCTACTGTCATACGGTAGCTCAATCATATCTGACTAAGACCTGGCCCTGACACTGATAAAAGTAGTTGATTCAGCTGGCGATTGAACCAAGGCCCTCTTGCGTGTGAGGCGAGCGTGAAAACCACCACACTACTGAACCTACGTAAGTCAACAAAAGCAAAAGGTCTATAGCAGTGTTTCCCAACGTGGGGCCCACGCCCCACAGGCGGGCAATTCGATTGTTAAGGGGGGGGGTGGGGGGGGGGGCAATTCGAAAATGGAAGAAATCGGCTGGATATAACAAAAAGGGGGACTTGAGACTGAAGTTAACTAAATTGGAACCTGACATACGATCTCTTTGCAGCAAGCATCAAGCGCCAGGATCTCACTAAATTTAAATAATAAATAATTACTAATAATTAAAATAATATAGAAAAATCGTTCATTAAAATTATTTTGTACTTGAATTTCATTTCTCCATTGTATGTTTTGAAAATGTACTTACTGTGTTTTTTCAATAATTTCCTAGTGATTTCTTCCTAAAACCTATCAATCAAGTTTCTTTAGTGAACATTTCAGTTTTTGAATATTAAAAATAATTTATATGATGGGGGGAGGGGGCGGGTGGGGGAATGAGAATTTTAGAAAGGCTTAGGTGGGGCATAGCACACAAAAAAGGTTGGGAAACACTGGTCTATAGTAATTAGTATTCCTTAAGCTGAGGAACCGTGGCAGCTAGACGCTAGTCTGTAGTACCGACGGTCACGGGTTCGATGTGCGACAGTGCCGTTTGGTCCCTACACCGACATGTCTAGCGCCATATACCCAATGACGCTAAGTTGTGTGAAGGGACCTTTGCTTGTGACCCCATATTTTTGTTCTGAAATGCCGCATGTCGTTTGCAGGACGAAGGAATCAACCTCGGATTGGTTCTCTAGTCAATATTACGTGCAGTAATTTAGCATTGCCGATCTCTGTGGCTAAGGCCTTACGGACTCGATTCGTGAGCCCACTTACCCGCATCGAAACACAATGCAACCGATTTGGCAGCAGACAGCGTTGCGATGAGTTTTAACGAATTGGTATGGGAGCCGGTCGTTCAGAAAACAATGACAAACGACTGAAAGTAAACTTGCCAAGACATCAACAACAGCAGTATAATGCTGGTGTTGACAGCGATGTCCTGTAAATAGGATATGCAAAACAACAAAAACAGTTTGCCATTACTTTCTGAACGATAATTCAACGTCTAACTGACCTTCGTGTGAAAATACCCCACTACCCCGGGCCGTGCCGTGCTATGATACAGAAAGGCGGACCGAATATGTAGCGACATCGAAATAACCAGTCAACAGTTAAAAATCTCTAAAGGGCGGCATTTCGAAAAGACAAAAACATTTAAATAGCGACATGTCGAAGTCTTGCATCATATTGAGAAAATCTACCGCACGGCCCTGCTACTACCCCACCCTCAGCGCATGGGAAGTTTAATCCCGGGCGCATTAATCTCTAGGCCACGCTGACCTATATGAGGGACCAAATTAAAATGTCGGGGAATGCTGGGAAATTCACGCATACAAAACGTGTTTACAGAAACGTGCAGAGATATTTTTAGACATTCAGAAAATCAAGCCGACAGGAAGTGAGATCAACAATAGCGCGAGGACAGTACTTGGGTACTGTAAGACAGCACACACACGTTTTTACACTAACTTGTTACATGTGTAGCAGTTTGTGTAGAAAGGAAAGTTGTTTGTTCTTTTACATGAAGTTGCAATCAA
>JACEFZ010019540.1:0-25000 GCA_014155875.1 Cepaea nemoralis
AAGCCGAATTGTTTTACGGGAGCCCCGGGATTCCGAAGAAATTCATAGATGATGCAGGCAGCTGATATCGCGGGGTACGCAACATCTGTAAGTAGTTAGGTAGATAGACTGGTTGGTAGGCATATAATTATAGAGGTAAAAAGGTTTGTTGACATGTATATAAGTAAGTAGGTAGGTTCGTAAAAAAAGTTGTATAGACAGGGATGGTAAGCCGGTACGTAGGTAGGTGAGTAGATGAATGGATCGACGGACAAACAGTAATGCAGGCAAGCAGGAAGACAGACAGGAAGACAGACAGACAGACAGACAGATCGGTAGGTAAATTAGACAGACATGTAAATAGACAGACAGACAGACAGACAGACAGACAGACAGACAGACAGACATATAATCAGGCTGGAAATCGGAAGATAAGTAGGTAGGTTGGTATGTAAGTAGATAGTTAGGTAGTAAACAGACAGACACAAAGCTTTAAATATCTTTCCTGTTTTATCATAGACGTCGTCACCAAGCGAACCTTCTGGATGCGACGAGAATGGCAGATATTATAATGTAAGCATGATTATCTTTATTATTGTCCTCATGTTTGCCATGCTATTGGTCCCGCATTAACAACTGATAACTCAACGTCCAACAGCATGTCAAGTTCTTTCTGGCTCAAGAAATTGTACAACAAAAGAGCAATTGGCGCCGTAACTTTGAATATGATGGATGAAGCAGACTCTTAGTTTTGACTGGAAAATAACGCTGTTTATTTGTTCCAACGTCCGGTTGCTTCGTTAAACATTACAACTCAATATTTATTAAGAGCCTGTGACACCAGGACGGGGCTTAAGAACATTTCATATGAATATGCATGAATAGAAGACAAACCTGGTTTATACTCGTCCGCAGACGACCTTCTGTCCATTCATTCAGTGGTATTCGACTCGCCGATCTAAGTACAATCTGTCTAGTTTCTCTGCCTGTAGGTTCGTTACTTCTGTGACGATATCTTGTAGCATGCCTCACTGCTATTATAAGTCCAGCCATTGATCTTTATGCCAACTCTGATCCATAGCCACGACAATATTTCACTCTTAAAATTTGCACTGCCTGCTCGGTTAAATGTCCCCGCAAGTCTGTCCGTTGTTACCCTTATTGCTATGTGACGTTTTTGTTGTTTCCAACGCGTCCCTCAGTTTTTATCGTATTTTGGCGTCGAGGATTTCTCTCTAACTTATATGACGTCATTCTCTTTTGCACTCACTATATGGCAATGTTGTTTACCAGCCTATTGTTCAACGGACTCTCTGTTCTGCCAGCGTAGGTAGGAGTACATTAAACATTGATCAATACAATTAGGTGTGGCGTAGAGAGTACCAGGTTCTTTCATTGCTGGGGTTATATTAGGGGTACTTTTGTAGCTAATAACTATTTAAACTTGAAGGATTTAACTTGCAGGTGTAGATTATGTTGTGTGATGTCTGCAGTTTGTGACTGACTAGAAGCTGCTAAATATGCCAGGAAACAAATTATATATATATATATATATATATATATATATGCCGGTCTCTCTGGCCGAGGGGTTACACCACTTTCTCTGTATCCCGTTTATCACGCAGAGTCTCGTAGAGGGCGAGAACTGGAAGCGTTCTACCCACGCTGGTGACTTGCGAGATAACTGAGCCGGTCGCTCAGAAAGCATTGGCAAACTAATGAGCGTAATCTTGACAGCGATGTCCTGTAAGGGATATGCGAATATATATATATATATATATATATATATATATATATATATATATATATATATATATATATATATATATATATATATATATATATATGTCACAGCGCCAAACCAAGGCACTTAGTTTGGTCTGTGAAAACCGTACGGTCCTGGCCACGCCGGAAACGCCACTTTATCACAAAGACCGGAGGCCATTTTTCCTTGTAGCAGCCAGCGGTGTGGGAAGGCAGGCGCTGGGGCCCTGTGTAGTTTGTGGCCAGCCCGCCTTGAGACGAGATATGTGGGGTTTCCCATCTGTTCATCATTGAACAACATATGTCAGAGGAAAAAGCTGTAAGTCTAAAATGTTTAATTTAACAAATATTTATTCGAGGTGCATCTGGAACTGATATTGGTAAAGGGGTTTCTCATTTAGCATTGAAGTCGGGTGTCACATCTGTTACCAGAATGCAGTAGTGTTTGTGCTAGTGTTTCAAACTGGGAGTTTTATGTGTAGTAAAACAGGGTGATTGTTTTACCAGGGGAAGAATGTGATTTAGTGCTGCGTACCACCCTTCGCAGAGATATTAATATGTAGTTTTCATGTGACATGAAGCGTAAGATAGCAAAGTTTATAACCGGGGTATCATAGGAAGAATGATGGGGAACAGAGCGCACAACTGTACATTTGCTGTCCACTCACAAATAATATTACACTGATTGTGTTGGGCCTTGAATAACACTTATTGGTCATTAGTGTGTAATAGTGACATAATATATATAGTACACTGTTTATTATATTAGAACTAATGTTCTGTATCCTGCCATCGACATTGTTGTTCTTGGATCCTGCCTCATATGAATGAGGCACTGTGGCCACTATTTGGTGTACTTTCACTTAGTAATATTGTGTGTTTATTTTATGAGCTATCTTAGGGGCATCAGAGAGTCCCTAAATGAGTTCCTGTGTAATAAATGTTTATCTTTATCTTTAACTTTCTGTGAATGTTGTGATTCTTCTATGTGTAAGGTTACATTGTCACATTCTACAGATATGGTGCTTCCACATTGTATGTATGTCTGTTGCTTTTCATAGTTAGACATGTTTTGCTTGCTGGTTGTTAGTTTGTAATGCTAATCAGATGCTGTAACTTGCACAGTATCATATTAGTGCTGGTACTCTTCATGCAAACTGGGACATTGTTGAGGTAGTTGTCCAGTGAAGTCCCTATGTTGAGGTAACTTAGGGTCTGATGGTGGCAGAGTTCATAATGTTGTGTATTGTTGCATAGGAGTAAAGTGTACTATCAGATGTGGAGCACAGGAGTTCAACCTGTCAATATATGTTTTATATTAGGGAAAAGAGTACGGTGTGTTAGCAAAACAGTTGCCGGTGTGCGTAACAGTGGATAGGGAATTGTTGAGCATTAGGCTGAGAATATAGTAGGTAGTGTTTAGTTGTGACAATATCTTGGGTTGAACATTGATAGTGTTCCATGAACTTGTGGTTTATAGGGAATATTGTGTTGTCTGGTGTTACCGGTGACTTGGTACAAATTAATGTATAAAATATTCTAGAAGGTGTAGACAGGGAACTGATTATGGGTTCCTTGGCAAATGTAGCCACTTTGGTAGGTAGGAATGACAGCCTAATTTACCAGAACAAAGATGTCATTCTTATGCCTGTTAACTGAATCAATGCTGATATGTTGTTTGTGTGCAATGTCTGTTATATGTTAACCAAATGTGTTGAGATGTTGTGGCTGTTTGCAACGGCTGATGTATGTACTCTGTTGTTTGTAGCTATGTGTTTACAGCTGGACAAATGAGATCAATCTTCCACGGCTTGTGTATGTAGGAGCTGTGTGGTGTAGTTACATTGAACTGAAAAGGTGGAGCAGATTGACATTATTGCATTAGGTGGTCCATTCTAGCAATATCAAGTGTAATCTCATGATAGCAGTGACACAATTGGAGAAGAAAATAAAGTGGGTGACCTGATGATGCAATACTGATTGTTGTATTTAACAATTAGAGATGTAGTCACCTTGAAGAAGGGGGTAGCAAAGAATGATCATGACATAGACATCAAGGGTTACCTCAGAATAACAGAATAGATAATTAGATGGAGGTACATTTATGACCTATGGGTTAATTCATGTGCTCATTGCTTCATGTGTTTAATATGTCTTCTTTACAATGATAATCATAGATTGTGTTTTCCATTGTTACAGGAGCGGCTGACTAGTTAGTGTCAGCAGGCTTGGGTTCTTGGTGGGATAGTAAATTGTGTCGCAACTCTTTGTTTATGTCGTGTCTTGGGGTTTATGTTGTGTAACCTATGTTTTTGTAGTGCCTTATTGTCTGTGCAGTGTTGCTTGTGTCAAAGTTCTTTATAGTGCCAGTCTAACCAGCCATTGTTTGGAACACCTGTGTTGTGGTACTTGGTGTACCCTGTTGTCTTAAGTGCTGTTGATTGGTTAGGGGTTACCCACTGTAGTGATTTGATATATACAGTTGTCTATTGTATCTGTTATTGACACGCAATGTGCTGTTATAAGAAATAAATAAAGAGCTTGTTTATTTGTCCTTGATTTGTTTGTTTAGTATCTTTTAGTTTTTACTTTTTACAGTCACTATTTCTACCACAATCTAACACCTTAATCCAATGTCTGGGTCTCAAATATGACAGTCAGTCCAGAGTTGAGGCCCCTGCCTGAGATCTCGTATATCTTATCTAATTACTATCCTCTTTTTTTTGTTGGTTGAGGCGGTGTGAGATTCTCTCTCTTTTCACTATTTTTCTTCTTTGGCCGTAACGAAGTCAGAACTACTCTTTACCTCTTAGCACCGTAGTGAAGGAAGCATCAGTCTTTATGATTGTCTCCCTTTGTCTTTTACCATCGACTATATATATATATATAATATATATTATATATATATATATATATATATATATATATATATATATATATATATAGAGAGAGAGAGAGAGGAGAGAGAGAGAGAGAGAGAGAGAGAGAGCGGTCTTAGTCAGATATGACTGAGCCGTAATGACAGCAGACGGTACTACCTGCTTTCTGTTAGCGCCGAACGTTGGGTGGCGCTTACCAACCCGACACCCCGGATTGTGCCAACAGCTTCGGGCGGAAGAGCGCAATTGGGAGGGTACAAGCCTTAACCTGGTGCTAGGAAATGCAACCTAAAGACAAACTGTCATGGCAGGGAAGACCAGACCCCAAGCCTTGGTTGGCAACTGGTCAATGATTGAAGTTCCGACAGGCGGATAGTTTGACCATTGCTTTGCTAATCTGGCAGCTTCTGCAGCTTGTCTTGTTCTATATGTATTGCTGTTATTTTTCCTCTGGGGTGAACTGTACAGGCCGAGAGAGGGATCATGCTGCATGGGCAACACATGGTCTCTGTATTTAAGCGCAGGCTGTGTGCTATAGAGAGGTATAACTCCATCCCTGGTCTTAACCAGCCTCGGAATCAGAGCGAGAGGTAGTAGTTACGAGTTATAAATCCTTGTCAATTGGCATAGACACGGGGCGCCACGGGTTGCCTCTGACGGTGGGAGACACCTGCAGGTGTCACTGATCAGCTACCTTCCGCCTCAAGCTGGGCATCCCCCAGTCAATTGGATGCTGATCCGCCACATCCTGCCTGCTTTAATGGGTGCTTGGAGCTAGGACAAAATCTGATTCGCAGGCTGTAAAACCAATGCACCATGTACTACTAAAACGAAAAATAGAAACCTCAAGCTACGGCTTGCAACGTGAAACGTAAGAACCATGTGTCCAGGATGTTCCACTGACTTGACCAATATTAACGATGTGAGAAAAACGGATGTGATTGATGCCTAACTCAGTCGTCTTAATATTTATATTGCCGCCTGCAAGAGACTCACCGAGGAAGGGTCACTTAAGGAAGTACTATCACACCCTTTTTGTTGTTTGTTTGTTTGTTTGTTTGTTTTTGAAAGGTAGAGGGCAGAAAGAAAACAGACAACATTGGGTGGGCTTTGCAGAGAAGAATTCACTACTGGGAGTGATTGAAATTCCAGCAGGCGGAAATGAAAGACTATTATCCATGCGCTTGGAAACCACTTGTGGGTTTGCCACCATTATCACTGCATATGCACCGACACTCACTTCCTCTGATGATGAGAAGGATTCCTTCTATAGGGAATTAGACTCTGTGATCAAGGCAGTTTACAAAATCTGACTACATGTATATACTCGGTTATTTTAATGCTCATGTGGGCAAGGACTCGAAAATACAACAAAGCCTTGGAAAATACAACATCGGCCACATGAATGACAATGGGCAAAGGCTGCTGGAGCATTGCACCAGAAACGATTAAATGTACTACAAACTCTTTTTTTTTTTTAACAAAAGAGCGGCATAAGGTCACAAGGAAACATGCAAGATCCGTCCATTAGCATCAGCTGGACTTCATTATCGCACGGAGACAACATTTTAATCAAACTCAAATCATGTACTCGAAGTTTCCACAGTGCTGATTGTGATACTGATCATTCTTTAATTGTTGCAAGGGTTACATTGAGATGAAAGTGAATCTACACGACTAAACACAAATGTAGCCCTAGGATTAATATTATTAACACCTTAGATCCTGATAAATGCTTTGAGTTCCAACAGCAACTTGAAGACGTTTTCACTGATATATTAGAAAATTGTACAGCAAGTGAAAAGTGGAGTAAACTCAAGGAAACTCTTTATAATACAGCGGTAGGGGTTTAATGCATTGTGGATCGTAATAGGCAGGACTGGTTTGCAGCAAACAGCCAGACACCTCAACCCTTGATTGATAGAAAGAAGATAGCTCTCTTAAGGGTTCTGACCCGCCACAACCTGCCAGCTCCAATCGGTGCTTGTGGCTAGGACGAATGCAGGATTGAAAACCTTGCCTGGAGAAATCACCACTGATGAGAAACAGCAGATCGATAGATGGGTAGAGCACTATTTGGAGCTTTACTCAAGTGAGACCAAACTAGCGGATGATGCCCTCAACGCCATAGAGGACCTCCCAACTCTTGACCACCTGGACACACTTCCTACCATAACAGAAGTTAAGTGTGCTATAAATGAACTTGCATCTGGCAAGGCTCCAGTTAAGGATGGGATTCCAATAGAGGTTTTGAGGAGTTGGCAAGACACATTCACTCTACAGATCCACCAGCTAATAGAGCTATGCTGGCGAGAAGGACAAAGCCCACAGGATTTCAAACATTCAAGTATCATAACACTGTACAAGAACAAGGGCGATCAGAGCGACTGTAATAACTATAAGGGTATCTCACTTCTGTGTACTGTTGGGAAAGAATTTACCAGAATTGTTCTGCGCAGACTTAAAGTCCTAGGAGATCAAGTCTACCCCGAATCACAGTGTGGCTTCCGACAGAACCGGCCTACCATTGATATGATATTCTCATTGCGACAAATGAAAGAAAATGCAGTGAACAGAATCAACCACTGTTTATTGCCTTCATCGACCTCACAAAGGCGTTTGATTTGGTCAGTCGTGAGGTTCAGTTCAAGGCACTAAAGAAGATTGGCTGCCCACCAACTCTTCTGTCCATTGTGGAATCATTCCACACAGGCATGAAGGGTATAATCAAGTTTGATGGTTCAACTTCGGGAGAGTTTTAAATCAAGAGTGGAGTTAAGCAAGGTTGTGTACTAGCTCCCACCCTCTTTGGAATATACTTTTCACTTCTACTGAAATATACCTTTCATGATCAGGATGGTGGTATATACATTCACTTACGCTCAGATGGCGGCCTCCACAATGCACAGAGATTGAAGGCCAAGACCAAAATTAGGAGGGTACTGATCAGAGAGTTGCTTTTTGCAGATGATGCTGCAGTTACGACCCACTCAGAGGAAGAATTGCAACGTCTACTATCTGCATTCTCCAATGCTTGTTCTGAATTTGGTTTAACAATTAGCAAAATGAAGACACAGATGTCACATGGTGCACATGGGGTACCATCAATCTTTATTGACGACGCCGAACTAGGAGATAGTAGACCATTTTACATATCTAGGATCAGAGGTAAATAGCAAATTATCCCTAGATCAGGAAATCAACATCCGGATTGGTAAGGCAGCAACAACAATGAACAGGTTAAGAAAAAGAGTCTGGGAGAACAGGAAGCTTACTGCCAAAACAAAAGTCCTTGTCTATCAAGCCTGTGTCCTTAGTACTCTTCGTTATGGCAGTGAAGCCTGGACAACTTACTCACACCAAGAGAAACGTTTAAACAGCTTTCATATGCGGTGTCTTCGAAGAATACTTGGTATTAAGTGGCAAGACAAAATTACAAATACTGAAGTTTTGGAAAGAGCAGGTTGTGGTGACGGTATATTCCACGCTCAGTTGTCGTAAGCTAAATGGATAGGCTCGATTACGAAGGATAGATGATGGTAGAATACCAAAGGACATCTTTTTTGGTGGATTACAGACGGGTAAGAGATCTAATGGTCGGCCTCTGCTACGATACAAAGATGTGTGTAAACGGGACATGACTGATACGGGCGTTGATAATGCACATTGGAAGCAAGTCGCCACTGAACGTGTTGCAAGGAGGGCAAATATCAGAAATGGAATAGAATAAAGAAAAGCAGATAATTATTGCACATAAGTCACACACTGAGCGTGTGAGGCGTAGGATGGTGCATGATGGTGAAAATGAAAATGACCATGTGTTCACATGCATCCACTGTGGGCGAACATTTACAGCGCGAATTGGCCGTATCAGTCACATTCACCTCCGCCATGGGTTGTAGTTATTAAGCCTTTTTGAAGCATAATCTAACAAACTATCGTCTGTTAAGACGTTTCTCTTGGTGTGAGAATGGTTAGCTGTGCCCCAGGAGGATTCCTTGGTATTCTCTGGAATTTATCTCTTTAAATTATATGGAGGAGAATCCATTCATGTTTCATAGATGGCAGTGACCCGCCCGATGACAAGTTACAGCACTCATGATTCAGTGGAAGGCAAAATAAAGACCACCTTTCCCTGTAAAAGATAGGTGACAAACTGATAGCCACACTCGCATAAACAAAGGAGAGGGACAAGGGAAGAAAAAAGATTTAAAAACAAAGAAGAAGAAAAAGGAAAGAGAGAAGACAGAGAGGAAAAAAACAAACAAAGGGAATGCGAAGGGGTTAGCTCACAGACGCAGGCCGGTCCGACCCGGCCCTGCCGATTAACACCACAATAATAATCTGATGTGATCTTCACCTCACATATCGGCACAATCTGCTTTTCTCCTTTGTTGTTGTGCAGGTGGATCATTCATATATATTACGTGTAGAGCTTTTACACGCATGTCTGTTGTACAAGTGATCTATACCGGACACATACTAAATAAACTACAGAAAACGTACGACTTACAGTTTTCACTGCCTATGTGCAAACACTAAATAGTCTGTCCTTTTTCGGTTTCTATTGGTTGTTCTTTCTAGAACTGCCAGCTTTTATGGTATAACCGACCAAATCTATTAGTTAGTTCCTGTTAAATACACACACAGAGAATGCATAAATGCACACCCACTCATGTATGTGTGTTCCTGGCAAGCACTGCAAAACTGTGGTTCTCTTTTGGACGCACATTTTGATGTATTCTTCGTTTACTTCCCCCCCCCCCCCAACCCGTTTTTGGTGAACGATCTATTTCATTACACACTAATATTCATTCATGAGTGCCCCAGTCTCCTCCCAGTTTTTAACAAATGACAATGAATCTTTGACAATTAGTAACATCTAACAACATGAGGCCTCAGTGATAGGTGTTAGAGACGAAGGCTAAAAATTCTGAGGACAGCCAAATGAGTAACCTAAATATTTTGAAAGAAGCGGAGACACAAAGACAGTTTGTAACAGATATTAGAATGAAGTCAGTCGACATTTTTGGCCACATTATGAGAACAGAAAAGCTGGAACATGTTGTGAAAAGTGCAACGATATGCGGAAAGAGAAATAGTGTAAGCAAACTAGAGAATATATTTTAACAGCCCTTTGTCGTGGCACGAAAAGGTGTCGGCACACGAAATAATACATGCTGTCGTAGATAGGTAGAGGTGTAGAAACATGATCGCCCACGTCACGACCGACAAATAACCACACACACACACACACACAAGCACACACACACAATGTGTGTGAAAGCAATCCATTACCAAATTCGGGCACCAAACCACAAATACAGCAAAACATCGTGTCCAAACTGGAGCCGCAGTCATGCAGTGCTTGCCTGCCGGACCGCTAGTCATGTTGTCGATTCTATCGACAGGTTTTGTGTAAGTTTACCCTGCCTAGAATGTGTGCTAGGAAACGTTCTTGGAGGCCAAGACGACAGGTGTGATGTTGACAACATAACCAGCTGAGTGTCGATTCTTCTATACACATATAGGGATAGCACCATAAACCCAATACGCCTCAAGGCTGGGGATAGGTCTTTACGAGATCGAAAAATACATACATACATACACACGCGGACAATAGATATTGTTTTTGACTTGAATAAAGTGTTGTTATTTTGTTTACCATTATGGTTATTATCATTAACCACCTTAGGCTTATGGAAGATACAAGATTGGAAACTGCACTGACGCCTATTGTAATGGTGATGGTAATTTGGATATCATTATCATTTGTTGTGAGTGGGACCGAAAAATATATCAGGTATGTTCATCTGTGTTTCTTCTTTATTTGTGTTATATCATCTTTTCATTTAGCCGACTCCGTGGCGAAAGAGTTAATGCCGCATACACAGCTGCTGGAGATTTGGCAGCAGATCGCATAGCTTTGTTTTTCATCACAATAGTATGAGTGCTAGTTGTTCAGAAAGCAATGGCAAACTACTCAACTTAAGCTTGCCAAGAAATCACAAACCGCCAAAATGTGCTCATATTGACTGCGACACCCCGTGAAGGATATACAATTAACTTTAACTTAGTTACTAACTTCGATTATTTCGTTTTACTTCATGTAGTTAACAAGGACTGATTATCCACTGGGATAAGTGGATAACTCTGCAGATGAGCAGACATGGCTTTCACTTGTTCTGACAGTCGGTAATGGCTACCAAAGGCAGAAATAAAAGACCTCAATGTGGATGTGATGTGGAATAATTTATTATGTGGGTAATACGCACGAAAATAGTGTAGGAATACTATTTAATTAGAAAAACAGCTATGTCAATTAATGGTTATTTATATATTTCAGATAGAGTTGATATGATCAATATCAGAGGCAAAACAAATAGATTTAATATTATACAAATATATGCACCAACAATAAGCAGTAGTGATGAAGAAATACAACAGCTTTATGATGAGGTAGAAATGGCGATATCTCTAATTAGATCACAAGAAATAAAAATAATACAAGGAGATTTTAATGCAAAAGTAGGAAGGTGAAAATGGAGGATGTAGTGGGGAATTATGGTTTAGGTACAAGCAATGAAAGAGGAGAGAAACTAATAGAATGTGCAAATACAAATGATATGATTATTGGACACATCTAGTTTAAACATCATAAAAGACGACTTTACACATGGATAAACTCTGATAAGAAAATACTCAACCAAGGATTCAGAAAAGAGTTAACAAATGTTAAGGCAATGCCTAGTTCTGACGGTAATAGTGATCATGTGGACAAATAAAAGTAAGTTTGAAAAGAAGAAAAAGGTGGTTAAGAATATGAGACTTAATAATGATATTCTGAAAGTAGATAAAAAGTTAGACAACAATACAGAGTAATTGTGAAAAAAGAATATACAATGCAATACCTAAAATACAAAGTACAAATGAACAATGGTAGGAAAGTGACATAACGCTTTCTTTGGTCATGTGATGGCAAGAGAGGTATTGTGACAACTGGACAAATCAATGGGAAGTGAGGACGTCAGCTTGGCCGAACGGATAAAAGCACTCGTTCTTAAACATTCGGTGTGCTGATGCCGAACTAACGGATTCAACACCTACATCGGACATTGCTTCTTTACGTTCGTCGCTTTGACCTCGAGCTTAGGCCATTCTAGTAGAAGCGGAATGAATTTTGCAAGTGGATTAGCTTTCCCTATTACTATTGTCACCGGTCTCTCTGGCCGAGGGGTTACACCACTTTCTCCGTAATCCCGTTTATCACGCAGAGTCTCGTAGCGGGCGAGAACTGGAAGCGGTTCTACCCCCGCTGGTGACTTGTGAGATAACTGAGGCGGCCGCTCAGAAAACAATGGCAAACTACTGAGAGTAATCTTGCCAAGAAATCAACAGACAGCTGAAAGATGCTGATGTTGACAGCGATGTACTGTAAAGGATATGCGAATTTAAAAAAAAAATTACCATTGTCACTCGCCATCAGGCGAACCCACTACGACTTCAGAGATGCTTTTAATTTACATCCGCAAGATAAGGAAGAGAAGTCAACATTTTAGTCCAACTGACTGATGTAGGTGTTGAGCCCCCTACCTTGGCATCAGCACACCGGATGTGTAAGAACGAGAGCTCTTATCCATTCGGCTATGCCGACCTCCATGCAGTTGATGAACAGAGTCCTAAAAACTACATTAATGTTAGGTCACGGATATATGAGGTGCCAACACCAGTTGCAAGACGTGGCGGATGATCTCCAGATGGGTGTATCGGACGCGGGACATCTTGCTTATGATCGAGAGGTTTTCCTGAAGGTTGTTATATGAGCGAGGTTTTGCAAAGGACATGCTACTGAATGAATGAATGAATGAATGAATGAATGAATGAATGAATGAATGAATGAATGAATGAACACCAGTTGCATGCTTGGTCACGAATATATGAGGTGCAAACACAAGTTCTATGATAGGTCACAGATATATGACGTGCATACAACAAGTTAATGAATTGAGTCCTAAGAACTACATTAATGCTAGGTCACGGATATATGAGGTGCCAACACCAGTTGCATGCTTGGTCACTGTCGCCTGTCGTCCCTGGGGGGAAGTGGAATCAACAAGCACACTTTTTAAATTCCCTATCATCAGCTTGAGCGTCTGCCGGACCCTTGTCTACACACCCCCTTTCAGTCTTTGGATCACTCTCTCTCTCTCTCTCTCTCTCTCTCTGTCTCTCTTTCTCTCTCTCTCTCTCTCTCTCTCTCTCTCTCTCTCTCTCTCTCTCTCTCTCTCTCTCTCTATGTTCTTACCACAAGACAATATCCCTCTTCATATTCCTCCAGAACATGCCCACACAACACTGTCTTCTAACAAATAATAAAATTATTTAATGAAGAAAAATGTCAGGTGTGTGCAATGTATGTGTATAGAATTCTGTGGTGTAGTCTATCGTGTATGTGAGATAAGACCAGTCAGTTTAGGATCAGAGACACTTTCTTCATTGTGCTCCGGCCATACAACTGCACAACATCACAGAATCAGAGGAAGCTCACCCGATGAAACGTCTCTCCGGTCAGATGTCGATTTCCTCCCGTCAGTCATGGCTAGTTTGGATGCTTGGTCACCAATATGTGATTTAATGAATTAGTGTCTATTAGTTCGACACACACGGTGAAACATTTATCCGATACCATCCAGTGACGTAAGAACATAAGCACTAGTCTAGTCACATCTCTTTAAACACTATTGTCATGCAATCTACTAAATGTATCCTGTCCGTACTGACACTGTTACACAGTTATTTTATTCACCCACTTATAACTCGTCATGTAACTGTCACCGTGATTAACTCAGTGGTTTTTCTGGGAATTCATCCACTGTTAAGGCACTCTACTGATAAGGCCCTCTACTGATAAGGCACTCTACTGATAATGCAACCACTGATAAGGCTCTCTATTGATAATGCACTCCATTGATAAGGCACTCTAAACTCCGATGAGAGCATGAGGTGTTGGACCTTCCTTTTGGAACACGGTCCAATTGTCAAGGTCAGTTAGCACTGCACCAGGTTCTAGCCATTGTCCTCATCTCTGAGTGTAGGTAACTTCTATGTTCCAGTGGAACCTGTCGATGAGAAAACACCCGGTGAGAGCAACCCGATTCAGACCTAGTATATGTGAGTGTAGGCCAAAGGCCGTACTCAGACATTAATATCTAGATCCTCATAGAACCAGACTCTGGCATACGACAGAGCAGTTCATCACATTAGCCTGAGACGTGATAAGAAAAAGGAAAGACTAAAGGAAATTGAAGAAACCCCAGTAGACACCCCACCGGAAGATCCTACCTTTGACATTTCCTATATCCCCCTCCCCCCACCCAACCACTCTCAATCTCGCTGAATATCCTCCCACGGCATTGGCCTTACCATGCCGAGTGAAATGATATATCACTTGCCCTAGTTTACGCTACACATCAGCCCGCTGCGGCCGATGCTCCTAGAATACGTTCACACAACCCACTAACACTATGCTCAAGTCCTAAACTCTATCTATTAATAGACTACCTTATGCTAGTTATTCCTGTTCAGAGTCGGAATTCACAATTCACAACATGAACAAATGTCCGTGGTTTTCAAACAACATGGGACACTCCCTTTATTAGTAGTCCATCCTACTCACTGATTGCAAGTTTAGTTATTTTCAAACAGCCGAGAATTTTTGTCTGAGTGACGTCATTGGCTTGGCGGCAACCAGGTCAAGACGGCGCTTTCTCTCTCATCTTGAAATCCGGGCAAAACAACAGGCCGACAGGTCTCCTTACATCGTGGGGACTTTTCAAAAGGTCTTGGCTGTGTTTGATCTGAAGTAAGCTCTTCCCCCACTAACAACAAAACGTTGCAGCGGTCTAGACCGACTGTCTCTGGCCTTTTATCATTTGGGTCGACTACCTCCAGTAATTCCGTGACAGTCACGGATATATGAGGTGCCACCACCAGTTGATGAATGGAGTCCTAAGAACTACATTAATGCTAGGTCACGGATATATGAGGTGCCAAAACCAGATGCATGACTGGTCACGAATATATGAGGTGCAAACACTAGCTGCATACTTGGTCACGGATATATGAGGTGCCAACACCAGTTGCATGCTTGGTCACGGATATATGAGGTGCCACCACCAGATGATGAATGGAGTCCTAAGAACTACATTAATGCTAGGTCACGGATATATGAGGTGCCAAAACCAGATGCATGACTGGTCACGAATATATGAGGTGCAAACACTAGCTGCATACTTGGTCACGGATATATGAGGTGCCAACACCAGTTGATGAATGGAGTCATAAGAACTACATTAATGCAAGGATCACGGATATATGAGATGCCAACATCAGTTGATGAACGGAGTCATAAGAAATACATTAATGCAAGGTCACGGATATATGAGATGCCAACATCAGTTAATGAACGGAGTCATAAGAAATACATTAATGCAAGGTCACGGATATATGAGATGCCAACATCAGTTGATGAATGGAGACCCAAGAACTACATTAATGTTAGGTCACGGATATATGAGGTGCCAAAACCAGTTGCATGCTTGGTCACTGATATATGAGGTGCCAACATCAGTTGATGTATGGAGTCCTAAGAACTACATTAATGCTTGGTCACGGATATATGATGTGCCAACACCAGTTAATGAATGGAGTCCAAATAACTACATTAATATTAGGTCACGTATATATGAAGTGACAACACCAGTTGCATGCTTGGTCACGGATATATGAGGTGCCAACATCAGTTAATGAATGGAGTCATAAGAACTACATTAATGCAAGATCACGGATATATAAGATGCCAACATCAGTTAATGAATGTAGTCATAAGAACTACATTAATGCAAGGTCACGGATATATGAGATGCCAACATCAGTTAATGAATGTAGTCATAAGAACTAAATTAATGCTAGGTCACGGATATATGAGATGCCAACATCAGTTAATGAATGGAGTCATAAGAACTACATTAATGCAAGGTGACGGATATATGAGATTCCAACATCAGTTGATGAATGGAGACCCACGAAGTACATTAATGTTAGGTCACGGATATATGAGGTGCCAAAACCAGTTTCATGCTTGGTCACGGATATATGAGGTGCAAACATCAGTTGATGTATGGAGTCTTAAGAACTACATTAATGCTTGGTCACGGATATATGAGGTGCCAACACCAGTTGATGTATGGAGTTCTAAGAACTACATTAATGCTAGGTCACGGATATATGGGGTGCCAACACCAGTTGATGAATGGAGTTCTAAGAACTACATTAATGCTAGGTCACGGATATATGGGGTGCCAATACCAGTTGATGAATGAAGACCCAAGAACTACAGTATTAGGTCACGTATATATGAGGTGCCAATACCAGGTGCATGCTTGGTCACGGATATATGAGGTGCCAACACCAGTTGATGAATGGAGTCCTAAGAACTACATTAATGCTAGATCATGGATATATGAGATTCCAACACCATTTGCATGCCTAGGCATGTCTTCCTCTCCTCGGCTAAGATTAAAGATATAATACACTTTCCTTACTAATAAATCACATTTTCCTTACTCATAGATTATAGTTTCCTTTCTAGTGCAAATTGTGGTATGTGGATACAAACTACTGCAGATTGACAAGTATTATATGAAATTGTAAAGAAACGACAAACTTACTAATTCGTTTACAATAATTAATTAAGTAGACATTATCACGATTGTTTACATGTCTTTACTGGGAAATTTCAGGTGGATACATATTATAACATCGATGACTGTACTGACCTATACTGTCGACCAGATGGTGAAGCTGAAGTGTGGGGCTCCGGATGTCCAGCACTAGATCCCGACTGTCATATCCCGAAGACGATTAGAGGCCAGTGCTGTGAAGTGTGCGGTGAGGAATAGATGAGATCTGCCAATACCATTGGTCTTTTGTAATGTAGAATTCACGATTCTATGTTTGAAAGCAAATGCCATGGTGTTACAAGCAAATAAATGAATGTGTACTACTTAAGACATATGGCTACAGTTGTGAATTGTTACTTGTGTTTATATCATGAAAATGATGTACAACAAAACGTATGATATGTTGTAGGACAGGATGTATTTTTAATGACTGTGCAGTGTTTGAAAATATTACCGGTCAAAGCTTTGTATTTACCTATTATGTTGCATGAACTTTACAGAGGGTGAATACAAAACATTGACCGGTAATATTTTCAAACACTGCACAGTCATTAAAAATACACCATGTACAAGTAATAATAATACATTTTCAAACATGACCCTATTACACAACTCAAGGTGCAATGGGCGAAATCAGCTAGACAGATATATATATATATATATATATATATATATATATATATATATATATATATATATATATATATATATATATATATATATATATATATATATATATATATATATATCTTATATATAAAAGGCAATCTCCGTCTGTATGTCCTTTATGCGTTCGCGAACGGTCCATCCGATTGAGATGAAATTTTCTACACGTCTTCCTCTCATTCTCGCGCTGCCAACTGTGATATTTTTTTAGTGTGAAATCGGCTGCTTACTTAATATTATTTCATTTTTCATTTTTCATTATAATTTCTATATAGCAAGGGGACTTAACTCTAGAAAAGTTATTTCAAGGGGCATAACTTTTAATAACTTTTCTGTATATCTTATAGTCATATTGTTGCATCGTTTTCAAAGATTTATAAACTCTTTGTCTATAGTTATGTACAGGCATATGAGTTATAATAAATAATGATACAATCTTTAAGGCATTTTCAAAGTTTTCATAAAATAATGCATAATGCATAACATTGTAACTCATCTTTTTATGCTTAAGAAGTTATCTACAGTCATGTAGGTGATTAGAAACAGTTTTCATTAAAAATAATGGATGGTGTGTGGAAGGACATTCTTTTAAGTTACTTTTTGTTGTTGTATGAATTTAATGAGACGCTACCCGCCAGGAGCTGGGCGAAGCCACGCCGGGTTAGATAGATAGACAGACCCACCTTTTCACTGCAGTTATCTACAGGCATATGCGTTATAATCCTCCTCCTCCTCCTCCTCCTTCCTCCTCCTACCCTCTTCCTCTTCCCCTCCTCCCTCTCCCTCCTCCCTCTTCCTCCTCCTCCTTCCTCCTCCCTCTTCCTCCTCCTACCTCCTCGCCCTCCTCCCTCCTCCTAATCACTCCTCTTCCTTCCTCCTCCCTTCTCCTCCTACTCCCTCCTCCTCCTCCTACGTCCTCCCCCTCAATCCCTCCTCCTCCTTCTTCCTCCCTCCTCCTCCCTCCTCCTCATCCCTCCTCCTCCCTCCTCATACTGTCTCCTCCTCCCTCCTCCTCCCTCTACCTCCTTCCTCCTCCTCCCTCCACATCCCTCCTCCTCCCTCTTTCTCCTCCTCCCTCTTCCTTCTCCCTCCGCCTCCTCCCTCCTCCTCCTCTCTCCTCCTCCTCCCTCCTCCTCCTCCATCTCCCTCTCCCCCTCCCTCCTCCCTCCTCCTCCCCTCCTCCTCCTGCGTTCTTCTCCTCCCTCCTCCTCCTTCCTCCTCCCTCCTCCTCCTCCCTCCTCCTCCTTCTCCTGCCTCCTCCCTCCTCTCTCCTCCTCCTAATCCCTCCTCTTCCCTCCTATTTCTCCCTATTCCTCCTCCTCTTCCCTCCTCTTCTTCTCTCCGCCTATCTCTTCCTCCCTCCTCCTCCTCCCTCCTCCACCTCCCTCCTCCTCCTCCCAGCTCCTACTCCTCCTTTTTCTTCTTCTGCTGCTGCTGCTGCCGCCGCTCCATTTACCCAAGTTAATTGTTGGGGAAGATGTAAAGATCTTTCAAGTGCTCTTTCTAATGCTTTTTGTAAGTTGGTCTTCGTTTATCTAAGGTTGTTCTAACTGCAACCAATAAATGAATAGACAGACAGACAGACAGACAGACAGACAGACAGACAGACAGACAGACAGACAGACAGACAGACAGACAGACAGAGAGGGAGGGACAGACAGACAGACAGACAGTCGATAACGGGAACGGGAGCTTATATGACTACTTATATGAATTAAATGAGATGCTCCACACCAGTAGCTGGGCGATGCCAGGCCGGGTCAGACAGACAGACAGACAGACAGACAGACAGACAGACAGACAGACAGACAGACAGATAGTCGGTATCGGGAACGAGAACTTATATGACTACTTATATGAATTAAATGAAATGCTCCCCACCAGTGACTGGGCGAAGCCGGGCCGTGTCAGCTAGTATATATATATAAAATGCAATGTCTGTCTGTCTTTCTGTCTGCCTGTCTGTCTGTCTGTCTGTCTGTTGTTTATGCGTTCGCGAATGGTCGTTCCGATTGAGGTGACATTTTCTACATGTGTTCTCCTCATTCCGGTGCTGCCAACTGGCATAGTTTGTTAGTTTACAAACAGTTATTTACGTAATAAAATTTAATTTTGTTATTAAATTATAATTTATATATAACGAGGGGACTTAACTTAAGAAAAGTTATATCAAGGGACATAACTTTTAAAAGCATTGCTATATATGTAATTAAAATAATTGTTGCATATTTCTCAAATAGGTGGACCTTTTCTCTACAGTTATCTACAGGCATATGCGTTATAATATATAATGATAAAGTCTTTACGGCATTTTCAAAGTGTTCATAAAAATAATGCATCTATTTAAATAGTGAAAATTTTCTAACTCATCTTTTTATTTTTCTTCAACAGCACATTTAATTTTTTTTAAACATTCTCATATGTATGGCGCGTTACACCCACGCTGGGTATTTATGATGCCCATGTTAAACATTGCCTCAACGAGTTACTTTTCATGCGTTTTTTTCATGCATGTTGTTCTTTTGTTGTCAAAGAATTGCTTCATAAGAGATGTTGAATGAAAGAATATATGAGAGGAAATAGAGAAGAAGGGCAGAATGTAGGACGGGCCTGCGTGTCCAATTCTTAACCCTTTGAAAATAAATATTTTCGTTCGTTTACAAAAACAAGTAATTTTTTGTGAGATAAAGTTAGTTGTATATCCTTTGCAGTACTCTGCAGACAACCAACCACCCACCATTTATTGGCTGTTCGTGATATCTTGGTAAGTTTACTTTAGATAGATCTCTTCCAATCATATTTTCTACTATCAATCTATCTATTCTTCTATTCTATCTATATTTTTAACGGGAACGGGCCGAACATAGACAGACAGACAGACAGACAGACAGACAGACAGACAGACAACAACAAAACTTTATTTTGAAAGGGTTAAGAATTGGGCACGCAGGCCCGTCTAACATTCTGCCCTTTTATCACTCTCTTTCATACAATATACCATTCACACACCATTCAAGGCTAACTGAAAACAGCAACAATATAAAAGATATGCATTATAAAGGCATGTGGAAAAATTAAAAACCAATACTACACGACTCAGTAATAGTAATAACTGGTGTGGCACTTGTTATTAGCTATGTGGAATATACTGGCCTACCAAAATGTCACTGGCTGTTATACTAGGGTTTTATTATTATTATTACTTCTATTATTAAGGGGGAAGGTAATCCGTACTGAGATAGTGTTCAAATAATTTGCGATTATATGTATAGGGAATGTTGATGTCTTTTATTTCATGTGGAAGATTGTTCCACAGCTGAGCTGCAGAGTACGTTAAGCTTGTTTTGTATAAGTCTATTCTAGGCTTCGGAATGTATAATATATTTAATCGTTTACTGTGTCTAGCATTATAGTCAAACAATGACCAAAGGTAATTTGGGGCATTCCGATATAGGATTTTGTGAATTAGTTTGGCCTTATTGAAAAGCAGACGCTTGCGGAGTGGTAGTAACTGAAGGCGTTTATGCAGGCTAGGATTTTCAGTTAAATGTTTGCTATAAATTAAACTCATGGCCCGTTTCTGGAGTGAGTAAAGTCGCTTGGTGCTTGAATTTGAACAACCGTCCCAGATTGTAGAGCAGTAGTCAAAATGTGTCTGTATGTGAGACGTATAGAATATTTTCCTTGTGTCCTCATCAAGGAAATTTTTAAATTTGGCGAGTTGGTTGACCTTTTTCGCTGTTTGTTTAGTGAGCGCTTGAACGTGAGGATTAAAGGTGAGGTTTCTATCAATGTTGAGGCCTAATGTTTTATGCTCAATTACACTTTCTACTGGCATGTTATCGATGTGAAGTTGAAGTTATCTGTGTGAATTTAGAGTCTGAAGTCTTTGTCTGGTTGTTAATAACATAGATTTTATTTTAGTGATGTTAATTTGCATACGGTTCGCATAGCTCCACATAACTACATTATTTAATTCTTGTTGCAAAGAAGACTCCAGCAAATTACTGCTTTCAGCGTTTGTATACACTGTACAGTCGTCTGCAAATAGATCTCAGGACGACGAAACATGCAAAGGTAGATCATTAATATATATGGCGAATAATAGAGGGCCAAGAATAGAGCCTTGCGGTACTCCAATATTGAAGGTAGTAGTTTGGGACAAGGATTTATTGTATGATACTACTTGATTTCTGTTTGACAGAAAAGATGTTATTAGCGTCACAACATTAGGGCCAATTTTCATTGTCTCTAGTGTTTTAATTAAAATGGCATGGTCTATCATATCAAATGCTTTTCTGAAATCGATAAACACAGCTCCCATAGATTGTTGTTATTTATATTCTGGTGCCAATTTTCTATCATGTTTATTAGGGCCGTATGGCAAGAATATTTTGGTTGAAATCCTGATTGACTGTCAACTATAAGCTTGTTGCGATCTAAATACTGTAATGTTACCTTATGGATGTGTTTTTCTAGTAGTTTAGATAGTGATGATAGTAAAGAAATGGGTCTATAATTGTTCGGGAGACCATTGTACAATGAACCAGATTTAAGGAGAGGAAACACTTTAGCGATTTTGAGAGCTGATGGAAAGTGACCTTTGGTGAGACACTGATTATATACATAGGTTAGTGATACACAGATCACTGGCGCAGCACAGCGGAGAATTTGACTGCTGATTCCATCTAACCCAGATGAGTTTGTGTTTTTTGGTTTACTGAGGTAAGTGAATACTTCAGTGACTGTCATTAGCGGTATGTCAGAAAGGATATCTCGGGGGCATCTGGTCAGGCAAAGCGATGACAGTAAAGACATGTTGCTAGGAGAATTTGGTATTGTAGCCTTCAACTGATCTATGTCATTCTGAGAAAAGTTACTGAATTGGTCGCATGAAATAGGATTTGATGGTAATGAATTTGAGTAGTTATTCTTGTTTGTCAAGGTGTTAATTGCCTTCCATATATCCTTACTATTTGTTTTATCCATTACTAAGTTCGTAAATTAATTTTTCTTTTCTTTTCGTATGGTATATTGAACTTTGTTTCTAAGAGTACAGTATGTGCTGAGATCCCGCTTTTTACGTGCCTTATCTCTGTCTCTCATAATTTCAAGAATTTCCTGGGTGATCCAAGGTGGTTTGACGTGATGTTTTACTCGAACTTCCTTGATTGGCTCATGTCTATCAAACACATCAATAAAGATCTTCATCCAGGATTCCAGAGCATCATCTGGGTCTGGAAGTTGATAAACATTGTTTAGAGGTGATCTCAGCAAGTCCTGTAAAAATGCGTTTTGGTAGAAATTTGTGTAGCTTCTATATTTTACAGTTACGTGTTTATGTTTAGGAGTTTTAATTCCTTTTTTAGACCATGTGCAGCATATTGGGTAGTGATCGCTCACTGCACAATTGGGCACGGTGCATTCTATGATGTTGTCCAAGCAAGTTACATAAATGTGATCTATAAGTGTTGAAGATGAGTTTGTTACTCTGTATCTTGTTTTGCTATTTGTTGGAAGTTGTATGATGCAATTATATTTCCCCAAATTATATGGGATTTGTTGGTGTCAATGTTAAAGTCTCCGAGTAGTATAATTTCTTTCCCGGAAGCGAAAACCACATCCATCATGGTAGTGAAGTTTTCGTACCAAACGTATCAAGCCCTGGGATTTTGATAGAGGTAGCCGATTATCAGGGGCGTGCGGTTTCAAAGTTTTAACTCCAACCAAATACATTCTATTTCACAAGTTTCAAAGTCTAGCCTACGGTGAACATTTAGTAGATTAGAAACATAGGCTACTATGCCTGTCTCTTGTTTCCTACAGGGATCTCTTCTAAAAACTGTGTACCCTTTAATAGAGATGTCTTCATCTGAAATGTTTTCATTTAGTCTACTTTCACTAAGACCGAATACATGAAAATTTTGATTAAGAATAAAAGATAACTCTGGCAGCTTGTTGAATAAGTTGCATATGTTTAAGTGTCCAAAACGTATTCCTGATTTATTGAGCCAATGTTGCCACTTCTCAGACATTTCACCCAAGAAGTAAGTGTAAATTAGTCAAAATTAGGTAAAAATACAAGATCATAAAAATACACAATTACATTAACTTACAAAATACCAGTAATAGAAATCGATATGTAAATGACAATATTATAACGATATAACTAATGAGACCAACAAGTATAGTGCAAATACAGAACAAAAAGAATTAAAGCGTATGAACATACAACAATTTATTAGCTCGAACTACTTCGCAAGCTATGTAACAAGCTGCTGTCCGAAAGAATGAATAAATGACTATACAAGTCAATGTTCCTGTTTAAAGTTGGGTATCCCACACGGGAGATAAAACGCTAAACAGTAAGCAATTAAAGTTCAAGGAGGAAGCTCTTTTCCTGGTATATTGCGAATAGGGCTCAGTGTTTAATACATATCCTATCTTACAGGTCTGTATTGTAGAGACATCATAAAAGCTTGATTCAGTGCGGCCGGACTAAATTGCATCAAGTGTAGCAGTTCTGGATTCCAATGATGCGGAACCTGTTGTTGTCTGATAGATTGCCCATTGTTGGCATAAAGTTCAGGACCCCAATGATGCGGAACTTCCTGCTGTCTGCTAGGTGCCCATTTGTGGCGTGAGGAGGCTGTGTCAAAGTGGTATTACTGCCGTGTGTGTGTGCCGATGTTTGCAACGCAGGTTCCTTGCAGGGGAGGGCAGGAAAACTATTGTGGTAGTTATCTCCTTCCCGTGCTAAGATGGGGGTGGGAAGGATGGGTTGGTTTATTCTTGGTAGCATGTGTGATTCTTGAGTGGCAGGAGGTCGGGGGTCAGATGTCAGCAAACGTTTACCTGGTGAAATGGGGGAGCTTCGGTTGGCCTGGGTTGGCCTTGGTTCTTCAGAAATCAATGTTTTTCACATTTGTGTGTTGGTCAGGTTTCGTGCCCTTTCAGGGTATTTAATGTTCTTTGCAAGCAGACTAGTTCCTAATGTGGATGTGTGTATTTGGTCTCTGTACAGTCGTTTCTTTGGTGCTCCTGTCTGTGATGTGAACAAGGGTGTGTTGGTGATTAAGTGTACATGATACTGATTGCAAAAAGTCTCTAGGGTGTTATTGTTTATGTCGGCCAATCGACGTTGAGAGCCATAACTTGGTGGTATGATGGAAGAGAACAAAACTGTAGAATTTGGGAAAGTGTAACATAGTAAGTCAAGTAGTCTTCTTAACTGAGAAATTGTTATACTTTGGTTTTTCATATTGTCGTGTATTCCTATATGAATCGTTGTCTTTCTAATGGCTGTGTTAACCTCCAGATTACGTATACTGTTTGGTAGTCTTTCTACTCCTGCACCTGGAAGCTGAATTGTTGCGGCTTTGTCGGTGTCTGATAAGGACATGCGGTCGCTGTAAATTCCCCCAATCAATGAGTCGCCAATTATCACGTGGGTGCAGTCAGCCGGTGTTTTCTGTGTATGTTGGGTTCTGACACGTCTTGCACGCTGTTTCTGTCATTTATGACAATCCAGCTGTAGTCTGTCTTCTTGCAGATTATCAGATGTTTCTTGAATGTGGGCGTATTATCTCGGCAATGTTCTGTCGTCCAGGCTGTTGTTTGATAGTTGCTCTTGTAATGCTTCAAATCTATTGCTGACCTTTACTTCGATAGGATATGTTGAGGGCCGTTGAGCAACATTTTCTATTTGCTGATGTGTTGTGGTTGGCTGAGTAATTGACGCGCCTACGACTGGTTCTGTTACTTCTAGACTATCTGCATGTGCTGCCATGACAGTAGTGGGCGAGCGTTGTAACGTCTCAACGGTGTGTTTTAGTTTAACATTTTCTTCTCTCAGGAGAGTCACCTCTGACTTGAGGTTGTTATAGTCACTAATGATCGTGGCGATCTTGTTTGTGTTGTCAGAGGCGGCATCTAAAAGTACTTTCAGGTCTGAGTCTAACTTTTTAATAT
>JACEFZ010019540.1:30000-41301 GCA_014155875.1 Cepaea nemoralis
GAATCAGACATCTATTTCACGGCAACAATTCAGGTTGGACTATAATCCCATAGTCCCTTCCACCGGGTTACCTCGACACACGTCACTACTTGGTGAAGTTCTTCTCAAGACCTGCCACCAGAGCTGTCCAAAGAACCATTCAAGTGTCTGAAAAGTATTTACTTCTGCGTTTAGGCAGAACCCCCGTCAAACTAGACGGACCGGTGTTCCCTGTCGTTGAGCATGATTACTCAACATGCTGAACTGTTCATAGAAAAACAGAGTGTCGTCTATTTATCAGAACAATCACAAACCAACACTTCTCACACGGGCACCTTCAGGATGGTTGTATGTCTTGAGGCAACCTTCACTCATGGTGAATCAATATTGGGTACCTGATGTGGTTGAGTCTGGCGTGATAAGTAAAGAACTGAACCCTTCGCTCTGTCACACGAAGTGGTTTCCTGCCAACAACATTATAGTTGACTGGTTCCTCAACAGGCAAACTCCTGAAAAGGAAGAGCGACCGGTGAGAGTATACTGGCCCAAACATAAGTTCACATGCATCCTACCAATAACTACTTAACTCTCAGTCATGCTACTTAGTTATGCATATAACTAAAGCATTATCTCTATATGGAGAGTAGTATAGCATGGGTTTGCAAATGTCAGCTGGCCTCACAGAACAGCCCGTCAAACAGAGCAAGAAATCAGAATGACGAGTCTGATCTTTGGTCTCACCTCTCCCTAATCATCTACCAGTCGTCGCTAACGTCAGTAGTGATACAAGGCTGTTATTATAGTTCTAAGTTAATTGAACTAAACATAGGTAAAGAGTCCCTAGACTCGGTCCTAACATCATCAATGTACATTAAGAAACATAAGCTGGATCACTATCCCATCCCTCGGGATATAGGAATAGGACATGATCACATCCACTATGTACACAAGCCTGTTTGCTGGTGGGACCACCTGCCCCTGCCCTAGCAAACTCTTCTTATCAGACTCTGCCTTAGAGTCAAGAAGCCTACTTGAGAATACATGTTCCCCACATGTTCCAAGGGTAATCTTCCAGTTCTGTCCTCCCCAAGTGCGTTAGCCTTGGCATGGATGGAACTTCATCGTTGGCTTGGCCTACCAACACATACTTTCATAACTTGCATTTACCTCCCCCATATTCTATAGTTCCCCAGTCTCATACAGCCTCCTAGCATCCTTCCATACTTCCAGCACCTGAGCATTCACTCACACTAGCGCCAGTATGAAAGAGACAGGATAGCTGAGACAAGATTTCAGAACGCACATTTATATCGCGACGGCACGCAGTGTTATCTCGCGACGACCTATTCGGCGTTCGGACTTACTCCAGGAAGTATCACATGCCATGACCTAATATATATACACACACAATGTCCCATCATATATATATATATAAATATAGCACCACAGCAACTTACCTGTCACACAGAAATCCGCTGTTCCACTCAATGAATTCACTATTAAGTTATTACACAATAGTTACATCATTCCTGGTGGCACAGAACTAAGTTCTTCCTTTACTTAGTAACTAAGCACAATTTTGTCTGAATCTCCACCTACCAACTTACCTGGTCTTCTAACCATTCTTCTGGCTTCAGCAACTGACTGACATAATCTAAGTTTCCATCCGGCACAAATAACTAAGGTTTATTCTAACACAGCAACCTAATAGATGTAACGATTGTCAAAATATGGTACACATATTTGGAACCCAAATCGCCTACAACACCATACGGCGTTTCTAACAGCTGTTTCGCGAGCACACGGTAAACAAACACGATTCGCCATCAACTGCGTTATCGATCGGTTTGCTAATTAGTATGCAAGGACATCCGCATAGGTAATGAGGTTAGAACAATGGCGTTTGGAACACACGTACAAAGTTAAATGAATTAAACAAATCTCTACCTGGAATCGGAACTCAGACCTCCAGTCAGCTTTCGAACTGTTCAAAGGCTTCTCCTCTTCCTTATAATGACAGTCAGCCGAATCATGGTTGAGGAGAGACGCACCACAAAATTGGCTCAAATCAGGCCGGCGTCTGTTCTGTTGCAACGACAGTAAGTGAATGACTGCTTTAGCCACATTCCCGCTTCGTGCCAACTCAATGCGCACTAAAAGCGAGTGCTTCTCGAGAAAAGATACTTTCTCGGGAAAACCGTCATTCCCCGCCTAGAGTTTCTAGATCTCTCTGCACGAGAATTTAGAGCGATACCCAGCATCACGGGTTACTCGAATTTCGGTGTTTCGAGAATATTCTAGATCGTAAGTCCTTCATCGGCTTCCCTCAGTCTATTCTTAGCTGGGAAAGTCCCCGATGACGCGCCAAAATAGTGCGGGATCTTGACGACGCAAGACAGATAATCGCGTTTTGTCACACTCCCTCTTCCTCCTCCTCCCTCTTCCTCCTCCTTCTCCTCCCGCCTCCTCCCTCCTCCTCCTCTCTCCTCCTTCTCCCTCCTCCTCCATCTTCCTCTCCTCCTCCCTCCGCCTCCTCCCCTCCTCCTCCTGCGTTCTTCTCCTACCTCCCCCTCCTCCCTCCTCTCTCCTCCTCCTAATCCCTCCTCCTCCCTCCTATTCCTCCCTACTCCTCCTCCTCCTTCCTCCTCCCTCCTCTTCCCTCCTCCTCCTCTCTCCACCTATCTCTTCCTCCCTCCTCCTCCTCCACCTCCCTCTTCCCAGCTCCTACTCCTCCTTTGTCTTCTTCTGCTGCTGCTGCTGCTCCATTTACCCAAGTTAATTGTTGGAGAAGATGTAAAGATCTTTCAAGTGCTCTTTCTAATGCTTTTTGTAAGTTGGTCTTCGTTTATCTAAGGTTGTTCTAACTGCAACCAATAAATGATTAGACAGACAGGCAGACAGACAGACAGACAGACAGACAGAGAGACAGAGAGGGAGGGACAGACAGACAGACAGACAGACAGTCGGGAACGGGAACGGGAGCTTATATGACTACTTATATGAATTAAATGAGATGCTCCACACCAGGAGCTGGGCGATGCCGGGCCGGGTCAGACAGACAGACAGACAGACAACAAACAGACAGACAGACAGACAGATAGTCGGTAACGGGAACGAGAACTTATATGACTACTTATATGAATTAAATGAGATGCTCCCCACCAGGGACTGGGCGAAGCCGTGCCGTGTCAGCTAGTAGCTATATAAAAACATAAGTTATTGAATGAAGAATTTCGTACAATTAACTTCATAGATCTAATCTTCTACTCAGGAGTGTAATTAGACGGACTAACAAATACACATGGAAATTGGTGAAGAACAGCATGGATTTGTGGAAGGAAAGGGAACAAACAATGTAATATATACATTAAAACACTAATAGTACAATCAACAGAGACACAGACAGACATATTTGTGCTTCATTGATTATACTAAGGCATTTGACAAAGTAAAACATGGTGAACTGATTAAAATGTTGGAAGATATCAAATTTGTTGAAACAGATCTGAGGATAATAAAGAGTATTTACTGGAACCAAGTAGCAGCAATTTAATTGGGAAATAAAGAGTGCAATTATGAACAAATAAAACTAGGAATTCGCCCTCCTCCCTCCTCCTAATCACTCCTCTTCCTTCCTCCTCACTTCTCCTCCTACTCCCTCCTCCTCCTCCTACGTACTCCCCCTCATCCCTCCTCCTCCTTCTTCGTCCCTCCTCCTCCTCCCTCCTCCTCATAGCTCCTCTCCCTCCTCATCCTCTCTCCTCCTCCCTCCTCCTCCCTCTCCCTCCTCCCTCCTCCTCCCTCCACATCCCTCCTCCTCCTCCCTCTTCCTCCTCCTCCCTCTTCCCCCTCCTTCTCCTCCCGCCTCCTCCCTCCTCCTCCTCTCTCCTCCTTCTCCCTCCTCCTCCTCCATCTTCCTCTCCTCCTCCCTCCTCCTCCTCCCCTCCTCCTCCTGCGTTCTTCTCCTACCTCCCCCTCCTCCCTCCTCTCTCCTCCTCCTAATCCCTCCTCCTCCCTCCTATTCCTCCCTACTCCTCCTCCTCCTTCCTCCTCCCTCCTCTTCCCTCCTCCTCCTCTCTCCACCTATCTCTTCCTCCCTCCTCCTCCTCCACCTCCCTCTTCCCAGCTCCTACTCCTCCTTTGTCTTCTTCTGCTGCTGCTGCTGCTCCATTTACCCAAGTTAATTGTTGGAGAAGATGTAAAGATCTTTCAAGTGCTCTTTCTAATGCTTTTTGTAAGTTGGTCTTCGTTTATCTAAGGTTGTTCTAACTGCAACCAATAAATGATTAGACAGACAGGCAGACAGACAGACAGACAGACAGACAGACAGACAGACAGACAGACAGACAGACAGACAGACAGACAGACAGACAGAGAGGGAGGGACAGACAGACAGACAGACAGACAGACAGTCGGGAACGGGAACGGGAGCTTAAATGACTACTTATATGAATTAAATGAGATGCTCCACACCAGGAGCTGGGCGATGCCGGGCCGGTTCAGACAGACAGACAGACAGACAAACAGACAGACAGACAGACAGATAGTCGGTAACGGGAACGAGAACTTATATGACTACTTATATGAATTAAATGAGATGCTCCCCACCAGGGACTGGGCGAAGCCGTGCCGTGTCAGCTAGTAGCTATATAAAAACATAAGTTATTGAATGAAGAATTTCGTACAATTAACTTCATAGATCTAATCTTCTACTCAGGAGTGTAATTAGACGGACAAACAAATACACATGGAAATTGGTGAAGAACAGCATGGATTTGTGGAAGGAAAGGGAAAAAACAATGTAATATATACATTAAAACACTAATAGTACAATCAACAGAGACACAGACAGACATATTTGTGCTTCATTGATTATACTAAGGCATTTGACAAAGTAAAACATGGTGAACTGATTAAAATGTTGGAAGATATCAAATTTGTTGAAACAGATCTGAGGATAATAAAGAGTATTTACTGGAACCAAGTAGCAGCAATTTAACTGGGAAATAAAGAGTGCAATTATGAACAAATAAAACTAGGATTTCGACAGGATAGTGTTTTATCACCGGATCTCGTCTATCTCTATAGCAAAGAAATAATGAGAGAGATCAAAGAGAAACCATGAATACTAATCGGCGGTTATATATAAACAAGATACGCTATGCAGAAGACACAGTACTGGTTTTTGATAATGAAAAGGATGTAAAACAATTGTTGGACATTGTAGTAACAATCCATGCAAAGAATATCAATAAAACAGTAACAATGTTGATATCAAAGAAAAAGGTGACACCAAAATGTGAAATGGAAATTTCAGGGGCAATTCTTAACCACGTGTATAATTGTAAATACCTAGGGGCATTGATAATATCAGATTGAAGGTGCACAGCAGAGATTAAGAGCAGAATATGGCAATCAAAACCTGCATTTCAAAAAATGAAAAGTCTCTTATGCAATAAGTGACTATGATAGTTGCTGTATGCAAGTGAATCTTGAAATGTAAATGAACAAATTAGGAATACCTTGAAGGCAACAGAGATGTGGTTCCTGAGACGATCATTGCGAATTCCTTGGACAGTCAAAGTAACTGACGACGATTCCCTGAAAGAGGCTAATGAAACTAGAACATTATATACACCAATAATAAAGAGACAAATGGCTTGCTTTGGTAATGTGACGAGAAGAGAGGCATTGGGGAACATTGTGACGACAGGAAAGATCAAGGGGAAAAGAGGCAGAGGCCGACCAAGTGAAATGATGCTGGATGGAATGAGAAGGTGGTATCGAAGAATATCATCAGCAGAGTTGATCCAAAACATTAAAGACCGAGATCTGTGGAGAGTCATGAACGCCTACATCAGCTAGCTGGGCACTTGATTATGACTATCTTCTTGTCTGCCTCTCTACTTGGCTGCTGTCTATTTGCCTGTCGATCTTCCTGTCTGCCGCTCTACTTGCCTGTTGATCTTCTTGTCTGCTGTTCTAATTGCCTGTTTATCTTCTTGTCTGCCGCTCTATTTGACTGATGTCTAATTGCTAGTGCCAGACGGTTAGTTGAGATAAACAGTGAAAACAAACAACATCATCAAACGAGCGTAGTGTTCCAGGGGAAAACCAATCCAACAGAACTCTGAAGCATGGTGCCAATATTGAGAAATGACTCGAAGCTGGTATATATCAGTTAAGGCTCTATTTATTGGCCGTGTTCCAGCCTGTGCCATACATTCGTGATAATAACGATAAGTTACAATTTGTTGATACCAGTGCCTGTTACAGCTAGGCGGGATGATAGTAAAAAATATTACATAGAATCAATGCACAGCTGAACATATTAAATACTTGCAGATATAATGTCCCGGTACTTCTGTCCCTAACCAATCGGCCTCTGCGTCACCTTGTCCTGACTTACTAAGTCCCATTCTGATACTGTTGCATCTGTCCGTCGTTTTCGGCCTTATATGCATCTTGCCTTAACGATCTCTCTCTTCCATCCAACATCAGTAGGATGTCCTGCCAGATTATAATGTATCTTATTTCTAAGAATCGAATCGTGCTGCCTCCTCTGTCAAGTCCCAAGATCTGACTGTTTATTGTTGTTGTTGACTACTTCTGAGCCGTTTTCTCCTTTTCACGTCATATGGTTGGTTTCTCGTAAAACTTGGTTTGCGATTTTCTCACCAACTCTATTTGACATCATTTCATCTGCTCTGCTACTTGGCAGAATGCCCCCTCCCCTTTGAAAATGGTGTAACCATTTTAAACTGTAGTCAGTTTAAATAGCCTGACATGTAGCAGTTCAGACTCCATGAGTCATATGTCTATATATATTCTACTACTGTGCTAATATGATGGTATGGTCTCCTATCAATCACACACAAAATCTCATTAAAAAAATTATTATTATATTACGGGCCCGCACTCCAGTCTACACCCCCTGTAGACGTCGTGTAGCACCAGTCTATGGGAGGACTGAGTTAACTAATCTATAAAAATAGTCTTAGTCCATCATTTGCTTAAAATCGACAAGCATCAACAACCAAAGCTATAACCCGATTGAGGGGACGTGTGTGATTGACTGGTGCTATTCCCTCTGTCTTAGGTTTGGTATTTGACATGTAACTATATGACTATTCTCTCCATGCTATGTTGTCATTATCGGCTACCGTATGACACTTAGTGCTTGTTATATTTGTTCGGTGAGGTCTTCTGCCTTTGTAGCTCTCAAATTGTAAGAAGATTTGAGGCATTTCTATTACCCTCGACGGCTATTTGTTCTTAACTGGCTTATATTTATCTGCTCTGCATATACGCAACTTATACCGTAAACAATGTAATGCATAATCAATATGTGACGTGACAATACCTTTAACCTAGTTTACGCCTTAATGGTGGTTGATTATGTTGTTATTGGGTATATTTAGTTTGCATTCAAATAACCCGCAATATGATCAATAATAACGTACCAGGAAAGTTCCACCAATAATCCTACTCAGAAATTCATTGACACCGTTCCGTCTTGACAGACGATAGTTTAGTACATTGTGCTTCAGAAAGGCCTAATAACTACGACCCATGGCGGTGGCGAGTGTGGTTGGTAAGGCAAATTCTTGCAGCAAATGTTTGCTCACAGTAGATGTATGTGAAAACATGGTTATTTCCACCATTGTGCACCATCTTACGTCTCTCACGCTCTGTGTGTGCTTTATCTGCAATCATTTTCTCCTTTGTCTTTATTCCATTTCTGACAGTTGCCTTCCATGCAACACGTTCAGCGGCTACTTGCTCCCAATGTGCATTATCAATGCGTGTATCAATCATGTCCCGCTTACACACATCTTTGTATCGTAGTAACCTGAAATCTCCTACCCGTCTGTAATTCACCAAAATAGATGTCCTTTGGTATTCTACCATCATCCATCCTCCTAACATGTCCTATCCATCTAAGTCTACGAAGACTGAGCATGAAATACACCGTCACACAACCTGATCTTTCCGATACTTCAATATTTGTGATTTTTGTCTTGCCACTTAATACCAAGTATTCTTCGCAGACACCGCATATGAAAGCTATTTAAATATTTCTCTTGGCGTGAGTAAGTTGTCAAGGTTTCACTGCCATAAAGAAGAGTACTAAGGACACGGGCTTGGTAGACGAGAACTTTTGTTTTGGCAGTAAGCTTCCTGTTCTCCCAGACTCTTTTTGCTAACATGTTCATTGTTGTTGCTGCCTTGCCAATCCTGATGTTGATTTCCTGATCGATGGATAAATGGCTATTTACCTCTTATCCTAGATATGTAAAATGGTCTGCTATCTTCAGTTCGGCGTCGTCAATAAAGATTGATGGTACACCATGTGCACCTTGTGACATAATCTGTGTCTTCTTTTTGTTAATTGTTAAACCAAATTCAGAACAAGCATTGGAGAATGCAGATAGTAGATGTTTTAATTCTTCCTCAGAGTAAGTCGTAATCGCAGCATCTCCGCAACAAGCAACTCTCCGATTAGTACCCTCCTAATTTTGGTCTTGGCCGTCAATCTCTGAGCATTATAGAGGCCACCATCTGAGCGTGAGTGAATGTATATACCGTCATCCTGATCACGAAAGGCATATTTCAGCAGAAGTGAAAAGTATATCAAAAAGAGGGTGGGGGGTGGTATACAACCTTGCTTAACTCCACTCTTGATTTCAAACTCTTCAGAAGTTGAGCCATCAAACTTGATTACACCTTTCATGCCTGTGTGGAACGATTCCACAATGGACAAAAGAGATGGTGGGCAGCCAATCTTCTTTAGTACGCTTTGAAATCAGGTCTTAGTCAGATATGACTGAGCTACCGAATGACAGTAGACGGTACTACCTGCTTTCTGTCAGCGCCGAATGTTGGGCGGCGCTTACCAAAAGCGACACCCCACATTGTGCCAACGGCTTCGGGCGGAAGAGCGTAATTGGTAGGGTACAAGCCTTATCCTGGTGCGAGGAAATGCAACCCAAAGACAAAATTGTCATGGCAGGGCAAACCAGGCCCTAAGCCTTGGTTGGCAGCTGGTCTAGGATCGAAGCTCTGACAGGCGGACAGTTCGAACATTGCTTTGCTGATCCGGCAGCTTCTGCAGCTTGTTTTGTTCCAGATGTAGGGGTGTTAACTTTCCTCTGGAGTGAACTAGGCAGGCCGAGAGAGGGATCATGCTGCATGGGCAAAATATCGTTTCTTTATTTTAGCCCAGGCTTTGTGCTACTCAGAAATACTCATTAAGTAATTCATGAACTAGCAATTCAATAATTATAGCAAAATTAATTTAACTCAGTGTTTCCCAACGTGGGGCCCATGCCCCACAGGGGGGGGGGGGGGCAATATGGTTGTTAAGGGGGGCAATTAGAAAATGGATGAAATTGGCTGGATATAACAAAACGGGGAGACTTGAGACTGAAGTTAACTAAATTGGAACCTGACATAAAATCCCTTTGCAGCAAGCATCAAGCGTAAGGACCTCACTAAATTTAAATAATTACTAATAATTAAAATAATATAGAAAAATCTTTCACTAAAATTATTTTGTACTTGAATTTCAGTTCTCCATTATATATTTTGAAAATTTACTTATTGTGTTTGCTCAATAATTTCCTAGCGATTTCTTCCTAAAACCTATCGGTCCTTTGGCTAGGATCGGGTACATTTGCTGCTCTCCCCCAGTAGTGCGCCTGGTCTGGTCGGGGGCCGGGATGATCAAATAAAAACCCATCACATATCTTCACCTTAGATGTGGGCCTGGTAGACCATTGTGGGCAATAGCTCTCAGTGAGACTATGGGTCCACACAAAAAAGGGGGAGGCGGCGGAACCAGCTAGTCTGGGGTAACCGCCAAACCAAAAAAAAAATAATTCAAAATTCACCCAACACAACCGACACCCAGAGACGCGGAACCCTGGGGGGGGGGGGGCGGCTCTGGCCCCTCAGGGAACCGTGAGCCCTTCTAAAACAATTCAAGTTTCTTTAGTGAACATTTCAATTTTTGAATATTAAAAATGATGCATATGTTGGGGGGGGGGGGGGCATAAGAATTTTAGAAAGGCTTAGGTGGGGCATAGCACAAAACAGGTTGGGAAACACTGATTTAACCTGAAATAAATAGAAAATCATACTATATACAATTTAGAATCCTTTCATTCAGTCATGCTATTCAGCCTCTGTGTGTGTGTGTGTGTGTGTGTGTGTGTGTGTGTGTGTGTGTGTGTGTGTGTGTGTGTGTGTGTGTGTGTGTGTGTGTGTGTGTGTGTGTAATCTGTACTGTTCTTCGTATGTGTAGGTCTGAAATGAATCGTGTATGTATCACTTGATTGTGTTCAGCCTGAACTTAACTGTATCATATCAACAACAAATCTCTGTTGTCATTGCACAAAATATCTACAATATTTATATTCTCACTCTTACCATGATATGTGAATGAGAATGCATGATATGTTAAAATATATGTGAACTATATGACTGACATGATCCTCTCATCGACGTCGTGATGAGTGAACCTTGACGTACAATAATTGAATGAATGATATTTTAAATATATGTTTGACATGAATGAATGAAACATGACATAAAATAACACATGAATGATATTTTAAATGTATGTTCGATATGACGCTCTCATTAATGAATGACTGAATCATGACGTCAAATTTGCAATTAAATGTTTATGAAATGAATGTCACGTGTGAAACAGATCAATGATGTGAAATATGGATGGATGTACGTTATTGCAAATATTAATTATACTTAATTAACAAATAGCATTCGCCTGCTGGTGTCGCCCCGTCTTGACTCCACGTCAGTCACGTTCCTATCGAACCGAATACTTGTCTGACGTCATCATATCCGGATCATCGGAGTAAAAGTTCAATGTCACCACAAGCCTAAATAATATACATAAATAAAAATCAAAAATCATAAAATAAAATCGTATTTACAATGTCTGACTGAAGTAACCACGTATACTTTGCAATGTCCTAACACCACTTTACACTAAAGGTCCGGCAATATTTCATATGATCTGTCAAGTAAAGCAAATCGGAAAAAATCTGTACATAACTGACAGTAATCAATAAATTACTAACATATGTGTCAGCAACTTACTTGCGACAGGTCTTTCAGGACTCCCCTACTGTTGCACCACACGAAATAATAACTCGTGTCATTTGCAAAAGGAATGCAATTTATTTAGAGCTGGCGATAAACAAGCTCTGCGAGCGGAATACTTCATTGACAATGAACAGCATGGTACGTTACATAGATGCACTGAAGAAGTGATAATGATACTATTAATCACTG
>JACEFZ010019541.1:0-20367 GCA_014155875.1 Cepaea nemoralis
TCGGGGGAGATACAGCGTATAACCTAGTATTATATACAAGTACAAGAAGAAGACAAACAGTGTAATTAGGTCATGCAATGAAAATTGTAACTCAGTCATACAATGAAAAGAAAGGTTTCAGAAAACATCGGAGAAATCTACCGGAGAGATCAGGTACAGAACCAGCATCCATCCATCCTTCATGTGCCATGCCGATAAGCGTCGGCGAACGTGGGCCATATAACTCAATCACCAGAGTCGTGGATCAGCTCCGTGGTTCTGTCTCGACCATGTCACGTGTCCAAGCCATCCAGGTATTTACTTCTCGGTCTTCCCCTTGGTCTCTTCTCTTCGATCTTGCCAGTTGTCACCCCGTTCTCCAATTCATTTCTTCTCATAACATGCCCAAAAACCTATGACAGTCGCATAGAACCGGCATGGGCAGATTGAAAGAACGATGCTGAAAGGGTTGTGTAGGTAGTTTGAAGGCATATCATCAGTAGTATTGGTCCCGAACATTAAGAACCGAGATCTACGGAAATACATCACCGCCTACGCCAGCTGGCGGGGCATATGCTGATACAGAGGCGAGCGTCGTGGCGAAGTTGGCAGCGAACCGGACTGGTAATATCATAGGCACTCTCGATGCGGGTTCGACGCTGGGTTTTGTCCCTTTACGAAGTCAGAGAAAGATTAGCAACAAATTCCTCATTGTTGTGCGGCATACAAAATGGGATGCCGCTGTCACATAACAAACCCATAGGAAACTACTACGGGACTATAGCGAAAATGATGTTACATCACAGACACATAGGAAACTACTACGGGACTATAGCGAAAATGATGTTACATTGTTTAACCGAATGTAACATTAGCTTTGGGCATTGTGGCACTAAAGTCAATCTTGTATGTACAATAAGCAAAATGTTAGCACCATTGTATGTCATCAAATATTCCCGGAATAGTGTATCAAGAATAGTCTACCCGGGATAGTCTTTAAGGTTTATGTAAGAGAGCAAGTCATTAAGTAACAGACATTTTGTTATAACATGCATCATAGAAGAGCATGACAGCAACGGAAAATCTTATGTTGCGGCAGCAAACTGGCTCTTAAGCAATACCTCACATAGGGGTCGCGAGGACTGAGCAGTTTGAGCATATATATATATATATATATATATATATATATATTATATATATATATATATATATATATATATATATATATCATTGGCATCTTTCCGTCTTGACAGACGAGAGTTTGGTACATTGTGCTACAAGAAGGCTTAATAACTACGACCCAAGGCGGTGGCGAGTGTGGCTGGTAAGGCCAATTCTTGCTGCAAATGTTAGCCCACAGTAGATGCATGTGAAAACATGGTCATTTCCACCATTGTGCACCATCTTACGTCTCTCACGCTCTGTGTGTGCTTTATCTGCAATCATTTTCTCTGTTGTCTTTATTCCATTTCTGATGTTTGCCCTCCATGCAACACGTTCAGAGGCGACTTGCTCCCAATGTGCATTATCTATGCCAGTATCAATCATGTCCCGCTTACACACATCTTTGTATCGTAGTAGAGGCCGACCCTGAGATCTCCTACCCGACTGTAATTCACCAAAAAAGATGTCCTTTGGTATTCTACGATCATTCATCCTCCTAATATGTCCTATCCATCTAAGTCTACGACGACTGAGCATGGAATACACCGTCACACAACCTGCTCTTTCCAATACTTCAGTATTTGTTATATATATATATATATATATATATATATATATATATATATATATATATATATATATATATATATATATATATATATATATATATATATATATATATATATGTGTGTGTGTGTGTATGTATGTGTGTATGTATGTGTGTGTGTGTCATTGTCATGTACTGCCAATATAGTACCTAGTGGAGTATGTAGAGGGGTCTTGAGCCTGAGGCCGCCTGTCTAGTGCAGTCGCCGCGAACTGTGCAAGTTACATGTTTATTTTTGCCCCCGACGGAAAAAAGAAACCCCACACCTTACCGAGGATTCGAACTCGGGTCTTCCGAAGGAGAATCCGGCGTTCTAGCCACTCGTCCAGCCGCTCTGTATATTTATATACATTGCCATGCTATGTTAGTTGCATATACTTTACGGGACGTCGCAGTAAAACCGTTTTTGACTGTTTGTGATCACTTGGCAAGTTTACGTTCAGTAGTTTGCCATTGCTTTCTGAAAGACCGGCACCCATACCACTTATACAAATCGCAACGCAAGGAACTTACCTACTAATAAAAACAAAAAACATGTATATCAATAGGCTGCTTAAAAATAAAAGATGGAAGAAACGATAATAGAAAAAAAATCATTTTACACGTGTGGTCAAATAATGTTAAAATCACCTTTATGATAATACAAGAGAAGAACAGTATGACATTCGAAATAATAATGAAGGTTCATCACTTTTGAAGATGGAAGTTCAGAATGTTCTTAACCATATGAAAACTGGAAAACCTCATGTTTAGACAACATCACAACAGAAATTAGCAATGCCTTAGAAGAATATGAAATAACCAAGTCACAAGATGGCTGAACATGATATATTATACAGTTGATATACATCCTGAATTATGTAATTCTATATTTATTGCAGTCCCAAAGAAATTAGGAGACTTGAAATGTGATCAACATCAAACAATTGGCATAATGAGCCCCATCACGAAGATTTTGCTAAGCATTATCATGCAGAGTTAGGAAGAAAATACAGTCTGAAATAGGAGAAGAACAATGTCGGTTTGTAGAAGGCACGGATACAGTAAATGCTGTGTATATGCTGATAACTTAAATTAAACGATCTATAGAAGTAAACAAAGACCTACATCTTTGCTTTATTGACTAAGCAAAGGCTTTCGATAACGTAAGACATATCAACATGATAACGATGCTTGCAGATCTACACATTGATGGGAAAGACCCTAGACTTGTAAAAATCACATATTAGAAACAACAAGCTGCCATAAAGATTGATAATGAAGTATGTCGATATTATCCTATTAAGAGAGGTGTGAGAGAAGGATGTGTAATGTCTACACATCTTTTTTTTCAATATACAGTTAAAATATTTTCAGAAATGATGAAGATATGAAAGGAATCATCATTGGGGGGCCGTAACATTAATAACATTAGATATGCGGATGATACATATTGATTGCAGGATCTGCGACATTTAGTAGATGTGGATGTTACACATAGTGACAACTAGGGTTGACATTAAATTGTAAGAAGACAAATTATGGTCGGCGCTAGGGAGAAGGACATACCAATGTGTAATACACAATTAGTTTAGTTTAGTTTAGTTTAGTTTAGTTTAGTTTAGTTTAGTTTAGTTTAGTGGACGCATCAACATCACGACACACGGGTGTAACCCATAAGTGCTCCTTTCTACTCCTTACCCAAGCCTGATTCCGGAGAGTCTCAGCTCAGTGCACGAACTCCGTAGCACCGGCGATGATTTTGAAATGGTTTGGGTAGATTTTTAACTCGAAATTTGGCCCGGGCAGCGCAATTAGGCTACTCTTTTTCGATTTCCAACCGCCAACGGATATGTTACGCGTGCAACTATATACACGGGCGTCCGATCTCACTACCCAGAGACCAGGGGGAATTTTATTACTAGAAATGAACGTGAAAAAATCCCGGCCCTTACCGGGGCTTGAACACGGGACCTAAATCACTCGAGGCGAATACCATACCCGGAGACCACTCAGCCCCCCCCCCCCTCTTTCCCCTCTTTATACAGTTGAATAGTGAAAATCACAACTTATATCTTACCATAGCAAAAAGACAAAGATAATGCACACAGATAAAACTACTATGGTGAAGGAAAATATCTTCTTCTTCTTCTTCTTCTTCTTCTTCTTCTTCTTCTTCTTCTTCTTCTTCTTCTTCTTCTTCTTCTTCTTCTTCTTCTTCTTCTTCTTCTTCTTCTTCTTCTTCTTCTTCTTCTTCTTCTTCTTCTTCTTCTTCTTCTTCTTCTTCTTCTTCTTCTTCTTCTTCTTTGTCGCTTGTCGTCCCGGGAGGAACGTGGAATCAACAAGCACACCTTTAAGCTTATTATACTTTGGGATTATTGACAGACTTCTGTCTACACTCCTCCCTTCTGTCTTCTATTCCATCTCCCTCTCTCTCTCTCTCTCTCTCTCTCTCTCTCTCTCTCTCTCTCTCTCTTATTCCTTCATCACATACTCCGACAACAGTTTCCTTCAACAATTAATAAAATATTTATTAATTAAAACTGGTGTATGTATGGACTGTGTATATGTAGTTGGTAGTGTCTTCTATTGTGGGTGCAAGATAGGACTCTGAATGTCTAGTCTCCGTATCACATCTATCAGCTGCATACGGCCAAAGGACAGGACATCACACATAGAAATGGACAGCTCTCACCCTGGATGCTCCGTTCCACTTGAGTCTGGAGGTAATCCGATATTTGAAAACAAATGTTCAATGTCTAATCACCAGAAAATAATGCGATTAAGGTAAGTCACTGAAAAAACACATATGTCCTGGTTTTGGAAGTTGTACCATCCATCACGGAAAAACACATCACCACTGTCTATCAATGTCTCTAGATCGACTTAACAGTTTTTGAATATATGTAACCTGTTCTTGAATTCTTCAATGTTTCTTTTAGGTGATTACCCACTTCAATTATATTTAGCCTATGTTGTTCTGCCTTATAGAATGAAAGTCCTTTCCCTGGTTTTCAAAACCTTGTTATTTGCCATTCGTTATGTCGGCCCACGATTAGTGAATGGCTATGTTTACGTTGTTCTAGTGACGTACTTTCACTGCAACAGTGAAGTAACTTTCGTTGCACCAGTGAAGTGAACTTCATTTCTTCTCTGAGTATGTCAAGAGTGTTAGTAGAACCTGTGGGAGATATATTTAATCAGGTGATATGAGTCTGCTTCATACTATTTCTTATGTGAGTGCCTTTCTCCAGCCGTACTGAGAAGCTTCCGAAAGATACTCTGACATAAGACAGATGTATTCACTAAAGTCTAAACTATTAGCTAAACGAAGAAAATGGTAATAGCCAGCACAGACACCTTGTTCTCTATACTAGACTATTAAGCTAAAGCTAAATACCTTATATAATCTATGTTAGTCCCTGAATTGAAATATATATAAGCATATATGCACTAATATCCCATCGCCTTTAAACAATAAGGCACTATAATTTCTTTTCTTTATTGAGGACACATAGATATTCTCCGTCAAGTTTGGGAGTACACACTAACTACAAAAACAAGTTTCCACCAAATTATACCGAGTTTCCGATTCTCCGTTATTGTTTGATGTTCATACATCAACAATCAACTTTGCCGTGATTCCCCTATCAAAGGTTTGTGAAGTCCCGTATTCGTTCGTTGCGCTCCGTTCTCCCCGATTCTCCATACGCTCGTCTCACATCAAAGAGTTCTAACTCTTTGATTACCGTCTTCGTGTGTTCCCCCGTTGGTTCCCCAACCCCTGTCTCCGCGTTGTTTTGTCCGTTGAAGTCGATGGGCAATGACCCCTCACACTGTATCCTAGTTTTATACCATTCGGTCAATGATCTTCAATTTATCCTCATCTCAGACTGATGTACTCGATTGTTAACCCTCCTCCTACATTGCAATTAATCTTACTATTAAAGTTCATCAGGGAATCATTAACTCACAGTATCCCGTGACATTCTTCTTCTTCTTCTTCTTCTTCTTCTTCTTCTTCTTCTTCTTCTTCTTCTTCTTCTTCTTCTTCTTCTTCTTCTTCTTCTTCTTCTTCTTCTTCTTCTTCTTCTTCTTCTTAAGCGTTCAGAGCCATTGATGTTCTTTGCTGCAGATTCTCCATTCGTTGAGGAAAAATTAGAGGTGGTGGAAAATTATGAATATCTTGGGTCATTGATTACAAGAAATGGCGACACAATGAAAGAAGTTAAATGACGAATAGCTATTGCTTTTCAAAGACTAAAACAACTGAATAAATTGTGGGGAGGGACAGATAAAACTATAACAATCAGATTTGTAAGAGCATGCATCTTTCCCATTGCAACATACGCCTGTGAGACCTGGACACTTACTATACAAGCTGAACAGCGCATAAATGTCTTTGAATATAAATGTTATAGACGAGTTGAAAGAATATCATGAATAAAGAAAAGAACAAATGCACCCATACTTCAAGAGCTGAATATTAAAGAAGGTTGGCTATTAAAGACGATAAAACAAAGAAAATTTAAATATTTTGGTCAACTGAAACATCGCGAAAGTTTGGAGAGAAAAAATAATGGAGGGGTATATGCCTGGGAAATGAGTAAGAGGAAGAGCAAAAAGTAGATGGGTGCAGGATGTGGCGGATTATCTCCAGATGGGTGTTTGGGACACGGAACATCTTGCTTGTGATCGATAAGTTTTCTGTAAGGTTGTAATGGGAGTGAGGTTCTGCAAAGGACATACTACTAAATGAATGAATGAAATGTACAAGTAAATGGGAATATTCTGAAGCAAGTGAATCTGTACAATTATCTCGGAACAGTCTTAAAACCTGATGGGAGATGCCTTGAAGAGATTAGAATAAGAATCGTCATGGCGTAGGTAGCCTTTTTCAAGGTGGAAAATATACTGACCAATAAAATGTTGTCATTTGCAACGAGAAAAAGTGTCTTGAGGTGCCACATAGAACCTGAACTGTTGTATGGATGTGAAGCGTGAACACTAAGTTGGAAAACATCCGATGACTGTGGATATGTGGTTTCTGAGGAACATGCAAAGAATACCATGGACAGACAGAAAAATTAATGATCAAGTATTGCAAGGAACACATGCAAATCGTAAACTGATTAGAGAAATTAGACGTAGACAGTGAACATTTGTATGGTCACGTTATGAGAAGAAATAAACTGGAGAACTTGGTGGCAACTGGCAACATTGAGGGGAAGAGAACAAGTGGAAGGCAGATAAGTAAATATCTGGATGCCTTGGCCGCTTGGCATGGTCGAGACAAGAACATAGAGCTGATCCACGACTCTGGTGATCATGTGAGACGGCGAGACATGACCAGTCACGCTTACCGGCATGGCAGAGAATGAGAGGTGGTCTGCTGCCAATTCGCCCGCTGCTGAGTTTTCAACGCTGTATGCCAAAGAGCCGGAATATATTAAACTGGCAACAAGAAAAGTCCTTGAAAGTAAAGAATCACAGGCAGCCGCCGTGATGTTGACCACATCAGCCACCTAGTGCCGATTGATCTATAGTATAGACTCTATACCAATATAGGGCTAGCACCATATATACAATATGTCGCATTACGCACATAGGAATCCTTTACAATACCCGCACGCAGTACGCTGTCAGCAGATACATATAAATATCGGTGTCTACGACTTAAGTGATAGTGACGCTCGCAGTTTCATAATTCCTCGACTTTTGGAGTTGAGGATTCGAAATCAGTCGCGGACGATTGTTAAGCAGATATTTTTGAGTTTATTTTTATCTCATGAGACATCAGAAGGCAATGGCAGTCTACTGAAGTAACATTGCCTGGTAAATTACAAATAGCCAGTAAATGTTGCAACATTCTATATAGGACATGCTACTAACTTTGAAATAAAAATTTAAAGAAGTATTAACCTAAAAAAAAAAAAAAAAAAAAAAAAAAAAAACAACAACAACAACTTTGTTTTAATGCATTGAAACTGAAAAGCAGCAATGAGGCTCTGTACTACCACAACTTGTCGTTATCACCACAGTAAGATCTACAAATTACTAACAATGTTGCATGTCCTTTTGCAGAATGTTAACATCAACTCAAGGTGGATTTTCAAGGTAATGATAACTTCAGTAATTTGCCATTGCTTTCTGAACAAAAAGTCAACGTTTTACGTCCAACTTACAGCCGGTGTAGAGGTCGAAGCCCCATCCATAGCCATTAGCGCACCGGTCATTTAAGAGCTAGTGATCGTATCGTTTCGACCAAATCAACGTTGAACATCATTGAATACATGAGGGAATCGTGGTTTAGCGAATATTGATTCGTTGCTCTGAATGCATACATGTTTGCAATGCTATTACACATCTCAGAACGAATGAATGAACGAATGAATGAACGAATGAACGAACGAATGAAAGAAAGAATGAACGAACGAATGAACGAATGAATGAAAGAAAGAAAGAACGAACGAATGAACTAATCAGTTATCAGTTATCAGTTGGGGTATCTTAATTGCACTCCGGACATGTCCATAGGTGCTCAGATCCTCCCCCCCCCCCCCCAGCATATGCATCAGCGTCCGGTGGCTAATAGTGCCAGTTCTGTGTTGGTTGACGAGGCGCTTTGTTTTCCCGATGTACCTCTCGCGTCTGGCTGTGCCGATTCTTACTCCCAAGTCTTTCATCCTGGACAGGGCTTGGGAATCACTGACGTCAAAGTCCTCTGTTCTCGCCATATCTTTGAGGACGTTAATAACATCGGCACGATCCATGGGCTGGCCATCTATACGGGGTGCAGAGCCAGCCAGTTTATCAGCTCGTTCATTTCCCTCGACTCCTGCATGTCCCGGGACGAAGATGAAGGTGACTTTACGGACAACAGACTTCCGCAGCGACTCAGTCCACTGTCTACGTACAGATCCAGCTTCGACCTTCTGAATCATGCTCATTGAATCACTTAGTACACACACGTTGGTATAAAGCTGTGATTCCAGCCATATGAAAGCCTGTGTAACTGCCATCACCTCCATCGTCATGCTGCTCGTGGTCATAGAGTGGGCACCACTGGATTCTTGAACGGTTCGGCCCGCTGAACGGGCTGTAAATGCCCACGCACTTCTCTGCTGCTTTACAACAGATCCATCTGTATAGATGAGCACTTCGGGGCTATCTGAGTGTTCATAGATGAGCGCGTTAACCTCTGCATTGACAGCGGCAGGGTTCTGCTCTCTGCACCGTCTGTCAAGTGTGATAATGCAGGAGAAAGTGCACTTAAAAGCTGGAGGCACCGGCACCCATTCCTTGCCGGGGTTGATACTGGTAAGACTGCAGACCTGTCTGACGACATCTTCCGCCCGACCCATCCATGACTTGCACCTCTTTAGCCTGTCACCCTTTTCTCTGAATAAACAATATAAAATGACACAAAGTAGTGCAGCTTTACATAACAGAGTTAAGACACATACAGAACGTTGCGGAGATTAGCCTTCATCAGCAAACAAACACATTCACAAACACAACATACAGTCAAGGAGAACTCCTGTGACTACATTAGAAGGTGATGACAGGACGTGAGGTGAGTATGCAGGTTTTTTTCTCTATTAACATTTTTTCTATTAAACATTTTCTTCAACTAACATTCTTTTCAATTAACATTTTTTTTCAATTCTCATTTTCTCTTCATTGCTTCTATTTTTCCATGCACTTGTTCCTCTCGTCCTGTCATCACCTTCTAATGTAGTCACAGGAGTTCTCCTTGACTGTATGTTGTGTTTGTGAATGTGTTTGTTTGCTGATGAAGGCTAATCGCCGCAACGTTCTGTATGTGTCTTAACTCTGTTATGTAAAGCTGCACTACTTTGTGTCATTTTATATTGTTTACACTTTCACAGCTTTACCGCAGTTCCACCTAATTTTATTCATATTTTTCTCTGAATATAGCGTCATGCAGAGGGTGCTGCTCATCTGCACTTATTTTTAAGTATGCACGAGCTCTCCAGATCTTGATCCTGTGTTCCATTGTCGGGAAGTCAAGTAGGTATCTCATTGCTACACAGCTGGTGTCTCTCGTGCAGCCCAAAATGATGCGCATGGCTTCGTTTTGTACCTTTTCAAGTCTTCCAATCTGTGTAGGGCTGACAGTGAGGATGGCCAGGGCATACTCGATGCGTGAAAGCACAAGTCCTTGGAACAGAAGTATTAGCAGTCTTTGCTCGATATTGGCAGTCGCCATGACTCTCATTGCTGACAAGCCTTTTCGAGCCTTCGTTATGACATAATCGACATGATCTCTGAAGGACAGGCTACGATCAAGCCTCACGCCAAGATATGTCATTGACTGGGTTCTACTCAAAATGCTCCCATCCATTCTTACTGTCGGCAGGTCTGTTTTCACAATATGGTTGTTTAGGGAGAACCATGTAACCGATGCCTTTGCAGGGTTGACAAGGGCGTCGGCATCAGCACACCATGAGGAAATACGATCTAGTTCGCCCTGCATATCATTGGCAACCGCCTGTCTATCTCGACCCTCTCGATACACGAGAATGTCGTCAACAAATGATAGAGTCCTACCCCTCCCGTCCAACTGTTGTTCAGTGATCGGCACCGTATACACGTTGAATAGTACTGGTGACAGTGGTGAACCCTGCGGCAATCCTGGACATATCGTTATCGGCTCAGAAGACCAACTCCCGCATCTTAGCACCACCTTCCTTTGGAGCCGAACTGCAGCTATCCATCGTACAAGGTGAGGGTGCACTTTCAGCCTGAGGAAAACGAAGGGGGTTCTGCTCTCTACACCGTCTGTCAAGTGTGATAATGCAGGAGAAAGTGCACTTAATGAACGAATGAACAAAGTAACGAACAAACGAATGAAATGAACGAATGAGCGAATGAGTGAACGAACGAATAAACGAATTGTATTCTTAAAGGGTTAAAGATTGACAAAGCCCGTCTAACATTCTGTTATCATGATCTATCCCCTATAACACGTTATCTTATTAAGACATCGCTTTTTAGTTTAATCTTAGGCAATAAAATCTACAACAACAATTACATATGCGTTATAAACGCACGGGAAATGTACAAAAATCATTGCTATGTAAATTAGTACAAGAGGGCTTCAAATAAAAACATTAAATAGTTTTTATTTGGATGAATATATTCTGAAAAAGTAAATAAAAATGCATAATTTTTCGATGTCGTCACCATTGCGTACAATGCAAGTCCTCCAGCGCCGATAAAGTGCTTGGATTCCGGCAGAACAAAATTAACTTGGTCTCGTGTGTAGTCAATCATGCACCACCTGCTGTACCTCTTCATCGGACCGAAACGTCTTCCCTTCCATTAACTCTTTGAGTTGTCCAAACAGGTGGAAATCACTTGGGGCTACGTCTGGCGAGTACGTGGTAATGTAGTACACATTGTAAATGGAGGTCTTCTGTCTTAGGTGGTTTCAGCCGCTGCAGGGGCAATATGTTATCGAGCACTGTCACGTTGTAAAATAACAGCTTTACTCACAAGTCCACGCCGAATGGATTTGATTGCGGTTCGAAGATGATCCCATAGAAGATATGTATACATATCAACGGTGTCAGTTTTTCCTCTAATATAACTACGCGATCATTACAAAAGAGAGTCAGGATAACCTTCCCTACAGATGGCTGCTTGCGAAACTTCTTTGGTTTCGGTGAGATGGGATGGCGATCGCTCTCTTCGTTTCCCACACACACACACACACACACACACACACACACACACACACACATACACACACACAACATATATATATATATATATATATACACACACACAACATATATATATATATATACACACACACACACAACATATATATATATATATATATATACTATATATATATATATATATATATATATATATATATATATATATATATATATACACACACACTCAACATACATATATATACACACACACACACACACACAACATATATATATATATATACATATATATATATATATATATATATATATATATATATATATATATATATATACACACACAACACATATATATATATATATATATATATATACACACACACTCAACACGTATATATACACACACACACAACATATATATATATATATATATATATATATATATATATATATATATATATATACACACATACATATATATATGTTGTGTGTGTGTGTGTGTGTGTGTGTGTGTGTGTGTGTGTGTGTGTGTGTATGTGTTTGTGCATTAAAATATAAATTTACTTAACCATCATCCAATGCCATGCCGAATAGCATGACACAGGGCGGAAAAAAAATGATTGGGGGAAATGAATGTTGAAAGTAAAGAATTCAAAGATGATAACTGAGGCATCCTAAAACACGAATACTCGAATGCCTCAGCCAATTTGCTTGATTGCCTTATTCTGACGTATTTGCTTTCATATTCTGAGGGTTACACTTCCCGGCTCCTTGACGACAATCGATTTCTCTATGTCTAATACTTGACGTGCGAGGAGGCTGTATTATTGGTGACATTTTCTTAGCTATCTAAGGAACCATTCTAGCTGCCCCAGGACTTCCCTATGAGGTTAACACAAAGGAAATAGGCGCAGGTAAATAATACACCTGAGTCACACCAAAATGGCAAACATGCACATGTTGCAATGATTTTCTTTAAACAATAAAATATGTATACCAGTTTCAATCCGACTGACCAATTGTCTTCGGAAGTATTCACTTTTGGAACCTTTTTCACATTGGTAAGATTGTCATATCTTGTATTCTCATCACTGGCACCTTGCCGTCTTTATAGACGATAATTTGTTACATTGTGCATCAAAAAGACATAATAACTACAACCCAGTGCTGTAGCGAATGTGACTGATAAAGCAAATTCGCGCTGTAAATGTTCGTCCACAATGGGTGCATGTGAACACTTGATAATTTCCACCATCATGCACCATCTTAGTCTCAAATGCTCGGTGTGTAACTTATCTTCAATCATGTTCTCTTTTGTCTTTATTCCATTTCTGATGTTTGCCCTCAAAGCGGCGACTTGCTCCCAATGCGAATTATCAATGCCTGTGTCAATCATGTCCCGCTTACACTCATCTTTGTACCGTAGTAGAGGCCGACCCTGAGATCTCTTCCCAATCTTTAATTCACCAAAAATGATGTAATTTGGTATTATATCAGCATCCAACCTAACACCATGTCCTATTGATAGGCTATCCATCTAAGTCTACGAAGACTGAGCATGGAATAAACCGTCACCCAACCTGATCTTTCCAATAGGCCTACTTCAGTATTTGTAATTTTGTCTTGCCACTTAATACAAAGTAATCTTCTCAGACACCGCATATGAAAGCTGTTTAAACGTTGTTCTTTGTGTGAAGTAAGTTGACTAGGCTTCGTTGCAATAGAGAGTACTAAGGACACAGGCTTGATAGACAAGGACTTTTGTTTTGGCAGTAAACGTCCTGTTCTCCCAGACTCTTTTTGTTAACCTGTGCATTGTTGTTGCTGCCTTACCAATCCTGATGTTAATTTCCTGATCTAGGGATAATTTGCTATTTACCTGTGATCCTAGATATGTAAAATGGTCTACTTTCTCCATTTCGGAGTCGTCAATAAATATTGATGGTACTCGTTGTGCACCTTATGACATAGTCTCTGTCTTCTTTTTGCTAATTGTAACACCAAATTCAGAACAAGCATTGGAGAATGTAGATAGTAGACGTGTAATTCTTCCTCAGTGTAGGTCGTATTTGCAGCATCATCTGCAAAAAGCTACTCTCTGATCAGTACCCTCCTAATTTTGGTCTTGGCCTTCAATCTCTGAGCATTGTAGGGGCCGCCATCAGAGCGTGAGTGAATGTATATACCACCATCCTGATCACGAAAGGCATATTTCAGTAGAAGTGAAAAGTATATTCCAAAGAGGGTTTGAGCTAGGACTCAACCTTGCTTAACTCTACTCTTGATTTCAAACTCTGTTGAAGTCGCACCATAAAACTTGATTATACCCTTCATGCCTGTGTGGAATGAATCCACAATGGACAGAAGAGTTGGTTGGCAGCCAATCTTCTGTAGTGCCTTGAAGAGACCCTCACGGCTGACCAAATCAAGTGCCGTTGTGAGGTCGATAAAGGCAATAAACAGTGGCTGATTCTGTTCACGGCATTTTTCTTGCATTTGTCGCAATGAGAGTATCATATCAATGGTAGACAGATTATGTCAGAAGCCACACTATGATTCGAGGTAGGCTTGATCTCCCAGGACTTGAAGTCTGCGCAGAACAATTCTGACAAATAGTTTCCCAACAATACACAGAAGTGAGATACCCGGATAGTTGTTACAGTCGCTCCGGTCGCCCTTGTTTTTGTACAGTGTTTTGATGCTTGAATCTTTGAAATCCTGTGTGACGTGTCCCATGGCGTTGAGGGCATCATCCTTTAGTTTGGTCTCGCTTGAGTAAAGCTCAAAATAGTGCTCTACCCATTTATCCATCTGTTGTTTCTTATCAGTGATGATTTCTCCAGGTAATGGTTTTCAATTGGTGCACATCTTGTGATCACTTGGATGACAGGCTTTCTTTATTCCTTCATACATGCTTCTGATGTTTCCCTTAACACTTGCGATTTTGAATGGACTTACATAACGTGATCCAATAGTCATTTGCACACTGCCTGGCAGCCATTTGCACATCCTTCCTAGCTTGCTTCAGCTCACTGAGAGTGTTGCGCGTTGTTCTTTCCTTGTTTCTTAAGAGAGCCATCTTCGTTTTTTATCAATCAAAGGCTACAGTATCTGGCTGTTTGCCGCCAACTAGTACTGCCTCTTATGATCCACAGTGCCGTAAAACCCTATCGCTCATTTATAAAGAGGTTTCTTAATTTTACCCCACTTTTCACTTGCTATACAATTTTCTGATGTATCTGTGAAAGCGTCTTCAAATTGCTGTTGGAACTCAAAGCACTTATCAGGATCACGGGTGTCAATAATACTAATCATGGGGCTAGATTTGTGTTTAGCTGTGTAGATTCTATATGGTCTCAGTCTACCTTTTGCAACAATCAACGAATGATAAGTATCACAGTCAGCACTGTGGTATCTTCGAGTTAACGATGTTTGGTTCAGATTTGTCTCCGTGTGATGATGAAGTACAGCTGATGACAATAGCCGAATCTTGGATGTTTCCATGTGACCTTATGCAGCCCTTCTATTTAAAAAAAAAGTAGTTTGTAATACATATGTCATTTCTGTTACAATGCTCCAGCAGCCTTTCCCATTTTCATCCATGGGACCGATGTTGTATTTTCTATGGCACACTGGGCCATGAACATGAGCATTGAAATCACCGAGCATATAAATGTAGTCGGAGTTTGGAATTGTCTTAATCACAGAGTCTAACTCCTCATAGAACGAATCCTTCACATCATCAGAAGAATTGAGTGTCGGTGCATAGGCAGTGATAATCGTAGCAAAACCACAAGAGGTTGCCAAGCGCAGGGATAGTTTTTCATTACCTCCAGCTGGAATTTCAATCATTCCCAGTAGCGAATTCTCCACTGTTGCCATTTTCTGCCCGCCCTCTACCTTCCAAAAAAGGTGTAATTGTTTTCCCTGAGTGACCCTTCCTCAGCGAGGCGAGTCTCCTGCAGGCCAGCAATTTCAATATTAAGACGATTGAGTTCGGCATCAATTACAGCCGTTTTTCTCACATCGTCAATATTCGTCAGGTCCGTGGAAATTCCTGGACTCATGGTTCGTACGTTCCAGATTGCAAGCCGTAGCTTGAGGTGTCTATGTTCCTTTTTAATAGTACTTGGTGCATTGGTTTAACAACCTGCGATGCAGATTTTGTCCTAGCCCCAAGCACCAATTGAAGCTGTGGCGGATCAGCACCCAATTGGTCGGGGGCTGCCCTGCTTGAGGCGGGAGGTTACTGATCAGTGACACCTATAGATGTCTCCCACCGTTAGAGACAACCCGTGCCGCCCCATGTTTACGCCAATTGACAAGGACTTATAACCCGTAACTGCTACCTCTCGCTTTAATTCCGAGACCGGTTAAGACAAGGGATGGACTTATACCTCTCTATAGCACAAAGCCTCTGCTAAAATATAGAGACCATGTGTTGCCCATTCAGCATGATCCCTCTCACGGCCTGCCTAGTTCTTTCCAGAGAAAAGATCACACCAATACGTCTGGAACAAGACAAGCTGCAGAAGCTGCCGGTTTAGCAAAGCAATGCTCTAACTGTCCGCCTGTCCGAGCTTCGATCCTAGACCAGCTGCCAACCAAGACTTAGGGCCTGATCCGCCCTGCTATGACATTTTGTCTTTAAGGTTGCATTTCCTCGCACCAGTATAAGGCTTGTACCCTCCCACTTGGCCTCTTCCGCCCGAATCCGTTTGCACAATGTGGGTGTTGGGTTTAGTAAGCGCCGCCCAACATTCGGGGCTAACAGAAAGCAGGTAGTACCGTCTACTGTCTTACGGTAGCTCAGTCATATCTGACTAAGACCTGACATATAACGTCATGTATCCTCATTTCATACAATATATCGACCAGTAATATATTGAATAATCGGTTTAGATTAATGCATATCAAATGGGAACTACGTCTATGGTTCCTAGTTGCGCACGAGAATGACATACAAACAGACACACACAAAACCAACTCTCAGCCACATGACCATAAAGAAGATACTGAGAGGTATGAGAGCTGTTTTTAATTAAGAAAGCCTCGATACTACTTTTGCATCAATACGTACAGGTGTACGATTACAGAAAAGGAGTATTCAACAAGTAAGTATGACTTCTGTGACTACGACCAGCTTGAAATCACTTAGGCAACTCATCAATGCACAGAGACATTAAAATATGACACTTACTATGCTTTGAAAAAATAACAACTAGTCACATTACCTCCTAGCTATGGGGACGTTAAATATCTTATCAATTAACTCTTTGCTGATGGTATATTATGTAAGATTATCATTGCCTTTTAAAACACAACCAGTTTGCTTTTCTAATGCATTCTAGATATGTTTTATTTGGGATTTTAAAAACATCAATCAATCAATCATCAATCATGTGCCATGCCGGAAAGCGTGGACGGTCATGACTCGCCATTTCACTCATCACCAGCGTCGTGGATCAGCTCAGTGTTCCTGTCTCGTTCATGCCATGTGGCCAAGACAATCAGGTATTTTCCTCTCGGTCTTCCTCATAAAATCATCATGATTAACATAATGTATACCATATTTAGGACGACGTGGTAGCACAGTGGTCAGCAGCATGCTTGCTCCAGGCTCGCGGATCCTGTGTTTGAATCCCATTGGTGAAGATTTTCTTTTTAAACATTGACCTAGGCTCGCAATGGAAGTGAATGGCGGTTACTGCAGCTTTCTGCTGGCTGGAGAACAAACTGTAAACGCATGTTGTGAATGTAACTGATTCGCAAAGCACGCTGACCAAGGTGAAGACTGGCATGCTTGAGTCTGGATAAAAGATTTGCTTACTTTCACCAATGACAATTTACAGGCACTGGGAATATTAGGGCATGTAGGAAGCTGCAGGAGATAGCCACAGAAAGGACAGCCGGGCAGAAGCTGGCTGAGGCCCAAAGCATCAATGGCAGATGAAGACCACATGAAAGGAATTAAGAGAATAATCATGATTATGGAAATATTTGTGAGAAACGTCAGCAGACGTTATCTGTGAAAAGTCTGGTATACGATCGTTGAGTAATGTTAATGCATATTTGCTTACATTGTCATAATTATATCATGTAATTAATATCATAACCTTGCTTTGAATTAATTCTCTAATGTGTCTATGTAATTTTTCTGTACAGCTGGTTGAGTCACAGAGTAAACAGATTTTTAATAATTGTCATTTCCTGTTTGCTTAGTGTAACTGAAAGATGCATTTGCAGAATTTTTAATGTGATGTGTTATGAATCGTTATTGCAAAAGATATTTCTTTCAGATAAATGTTTAAAACTTACTACATTTCACCAAATTTAGTTACAGATATGCATTCCCAATGTAAAACTATTTATAATAAGCCATTATCTTAGTAATATGACATATAAGTGGCATGTAAATACACAGTTATGTAGTCACCATTGAAGTAATGTCAGAGGGAATATAGGAAGCGGAATCAGACTAAAAGTTACTCAAGCAAAGCAAAGCGATTTAGGAATTTGAAACAATTAAAACAAGTACAATTATTTGTTTATCAAAGCTGTATTCTACACTGTGATAACTGTGGAAAAAAAAACATGGGACACATGTCTCTCTTAGTGACACGGAAAGATAAGGTTCCCAGATATTTAAGACATAGTCTATAATAATAATAATAATAATAATAATAATAATAATAAGTCTTTATTTTCAAAGGGTTAAGAATTGGGCACGCAGGCCCGTCTGACATTCTGCCCTTCTTCTCTATTTCCTCTCATACATTCTTTCATTCAACATCACTTATGAAGCAACTTTTGACAACAAAAGAACATTAAAACGCATGAAAAATAATCAATAACAAATGACTCACTGAGGCAGTGTTTAACATGGGCATTATAAATACCTAAGGAGGGTGTAACGTGCCATACATAAGGGAATGTTTTTTGGCTAGTTGTCGTTTGAGATAAGTTACCATTATTGTCTTTTTTGTGTTATTTGTTATGGGGGCATGTAGTCTGTACTAAGGTAGTGTTCAAACAGGTTGCGAATGTATGAATCATGATTGGTGGTGTCTTTGATTTCTTGTGGAAGATTGTTCCACAACTGAGCGGCAGAGTATGCTAAGCTTGTTTTATATAAGTCTATCCTAGGTTTAGGGACATGAAGTATATTTAGTCGTTCGCTATGTCTAGCGTTATATTTAAACAATGGCCAAAGGTAGCTTGGAGCATTTTGAAATAGGATTTTGTGAATTAGTTTGGTCTTATTAAAAAGCAGGCGCTTGTGGAGTGGCAGTAACCGGAGACGTTTATATAGGTTAGAATTGTCGGTAAGCTTTTCACCATTAATTAAACGCACTGCCCTTTTCTGGAGTGAATATAGGCGTTTTGTTATTGATTTGGAGCATCCATCCCAGACTGTGGAGCAGTAATCAATATGTGTTTGTATATGAGAAGTATAGAATATCTTTCCTTGTGTTTTCGTCAAGGAAATTTTTAATTTTGGCAAGTTGGTATACTTTTTTGGCTATTTGTTTAACTAGAGCATGAACATGTGAGTTAAAAGTTAGATTTTGATCTATGATAACACCCAGTGTCTTGTGCTCGGTGACACTTTCTACAGGCGTGCTGCCAATGTGCAGCTGAAGAGTTCTCTGCGAGTTTAGAGTGTGAAGTCTTTGCCTGGTTCCTATTAACATAGACTTTGTTTTAGTAATGTTAATTTGCATGCGGTTTGCATGACTCCAGTTAACTACACTATTTATTTCCTGTTGCAAGGATAATTCTAGCACATTACGATCAACAGCGTTCGTATATACTGTGCAGTCATCAGCAAATAGATCGCAGGACGACGACAGATTTAATGGAAGATCATTTATATAAATGGCAAATAATAGAGGGCCAAGAATAGACCCCTGAGGTACTCCAATATTAATGGTAATGGCTTGAGATAAAACTTTATTGTGTGATACTACTTGCTTTCTGTCTAATAAGAATGATTTTTATTAATGTCACTATATTAAAACTTACTTTCATTGTTTCTAGTTTTTTAATTAGAATAGTATGATCTATCATATCGAATGCTTTCCTAAAGTCTATAAACACCGCTCCACATAGAGTATTGTTGTTAATATTTTGATGCCAGTTTTCTATCATGTTTGTTAGTGCCGTATGGCAAGAATATTTTGGCCGAAATCCTGACTGACTGTCAACTATCAGTTTATGGCGAACTAAGTGATCTAGTGTTGTTTTGTGGATGTGCTTTTCTAGCGGTTTGGATAATGAGGATAATATGGAAATTGGTCTATGTAGGTTACTTAGATGTAACTGAACTTGCCATTACTAGAAGTATGATCGATGTAGTGAACTAAGAATCTAAGGATGCAACCACCCACCCCTCCCCTTTTTTCCCACCCACCCCTTCTTCTCCGACAGATCACTTCTTGTAAATATATTTAATTGACCATGCCAATATTTAATTTTATAATTAGTGCCTTCGGCAATGAGATTGCCTCCAATTCCATCCTCATGCGGGATGTTTTGATCGCATGAGCTCAGCTCTGTTCCTATAGACTTCTAAACTGCACTGTGGCCATACACACACGCACGCACCCCATTCTGGATTCTCCCACACTGCTCTGACTGAGGTCTTGTGGTTTCGTGATGTCGACTTTCATCAATCGCACTTTAAAATGTATTCCTTCGCAAGCTAAATAAATGTTAATCGGCCACATCAAACGTCTGAAGGACATAATGATTAGCTGGAGGATGTCTGATGACACAGATAGTGAATAAGACGTGTTTGGCCTTAACATTTGTTTCAGCCAAGCTGGTTTTTGTGTATGAATGTTTCAAATGATAAATCTACCCTGGGGCATCAAGAAACTAAAGACAGCCATTCAGATGACATTGTCATTGTATACACACGCAGAC
>JACEFZ010019542.1:0-75000 GCA_014155875.1 Cepaea nemoralis
TTAATGTTTAGAAATTTGGTGACCACATGTGGGTCTGTTTTACGAAATCCATCAGAAATTCTATGCCCGAGAAATTGAACATCGTTGTAACCTATTTCAACTTTGCTAGGTTTCGCTTTTAGTCCATACGATTGTATTCTTTGGAATAATTGTTTCAGGATCTTAGTGTGTGTATCGATATCCGTAGTGTGTATGCAGATATCATCCATATAAGCTGCCATGTTTATATTTTGAACATTTCACTGTAATGTGCCTTTTACTGTCCGAACTTGAACCTTTCCAATAGTGGCCATAGTAACTAGTTCCATACATATGACGTATTAGTATTGATATCTGTTTGACACTGTCCGACACATTAATAACGAAACTAGCATTTGACACTGACTATTACAACATTACATGGTCACGGCTTGGGCTGACATATTAATTTCTAGTTGATGTAGGCGGTGCTTTCAATATAGAATATCAAACAACAATGTTGGTAATGGCTCCTCCACAGTAACTTTATGGTCCGGTGCTCCTGTTTCAAGAGCCCTCCATCTCTGCCAAATGATGATTTACATGATACTCTTCAGCTCGCCGTCCAACAAACCAATCCAGCAGAATAAAAGATGCAACGTTAATAAATATCAACGACTAGAGGCAGGCTGACATTTATTTTGTAATGCAATATTTATTTCCGTAGAATAACTTGTGACGTTATTAAACAATACAAGTCACCGTTGACGGGAGGGCCGGTACTATGTGAATAAGTATACACACAGTTCTGATCATATCTATATTTAATTACTCTAATCCCAAGACAATCATTAACCGCCTAGCGTTGGCTATATTTTCATCCTTGCTACTTATCATAACAGCGACTACTTACAATAACTCATGTCTGTTGACCGTTTGCTAACCTTGAGCCATTTCTTCGAGTTCTGGTGTAAATATTCATGGCCAATCGTCAGTCCTGACTTTGGAGTATGCCTTGATCATATATCTTTACTAATTAGTGGTTCTCTTCTACCAGTTCCATCTTCTAGAGGATTTATGACAATATTTCTCCTCTGATACTTTCATGCCGCCTTCTTGTTGTCAGCAGCAAACCTAACTAGCTTTGATGACGTAGTCAGCCGTGACGTGATCTAGTAACGCGTGTATTACTCCGCCTCTCGATTAACTCTTTCTGTCTTGCTTGCCCCAATTTCCTTATTTTATTATACATTATCGTCTCTTGCCTCCGACGCTACATGGCAATATCATACCGCAACATCTATCTTAAGAATAGAGTTGGAGGCGGTCACTGCAGCATTTCCGCTGAATCGAGAATACGACACACACACACACACACACACACACACACACACACACACACACACACACATCGTGATTGTAACTGACTCAGTAAGCATGCTGAGGAAGGTGAGGACAGGCATCTTCCTGCAGAGTGGCTTGCTTCGCTTCGAAGGTCACGGATGGCAAGCATAGCCTGGATCTTTTCTCCGGGGCATGCTGGTGTGCTGGGGAATGAACAGGCGGGCAGATTGGATAGCTATGCAAAACTTTGTGGAGAGTTGATGCATGAAAAGGCAGACGTGGTTGCGGCCTTGTGGGAGCACGTGTACACCTCGGAGGAGCAAATGGTTCATCATGGTCTGGCAAGAATGAGGCAGCGAGAAGTGACGAAGGGATCTGGTCGACGCTCGACGCTCAGAGGAAAGGCGAGACGGACATATAATCAGATTGCTACTGGTGCTATTGTTATTGCAACTCTTCGCTGTCTGCTGAGGATGGGGACGGTGCGCCTATGCTAATGCCCCGAGTGCTGTGATGTCGTTTCCTAGATCAATCAATCAATCAATCAATCAGTCAATCAATCAATCAATTAATAAATCGATCAATCAATCGATCACGCAGCTCAGTAGAGTGTGGGTTCCATTCCGGACTGCATAATTCGGTTCACGATTGCAGGTTTACTCGCATACTCCTAGGGATCGTCGCTAGAGCTACGGAGTTCGTGCTTTGGCGGACGCTTTTGGCAGGTCGCACTTCTGAAAGAGACCGAACCATATGGGATAAAACTCTGTGTTAGTTAGTTAGTTAGTTAGTCGACAGATCATCCTCGTTGCACATCGAACCATTCAGTCCATAAGTGCTCGGATCCCCTCCTCAGCAAATCCCGCAGCGTGTAGTGGCTAACGAACGCCAGTTCTGTGTTGGTTTATCAATCTTCTTTGGCTTCCTGCGTAGTGTTCTTGTTTGGCCACCCCTCTTTTAATTTGCTGCTCTCGCAGTCTGGCCATTGTTGTAGATTCACAGTCATCACTTGGTTCTCGCAAAAGTCTCACTTCTCGTAGAGCATTCAGAATGTCAGCCTGGTCCATGGCGCGTCCGCCCTCCACAGTAGCCTCACCTGCGAGCTTGTCAGCCCGCTCATTTCCTTGTACTCCCGCATGCCCTGGCACGAAGATGAAACTAATCTTTGCCAGCCGAGACCGCTTCAGAGGCAGCAACCATTCTCTTCGGATCGACCCCTTCTCTATCCTCTTGATCATGTTCATTGAGTCGCTAAGGAAACAAGCCCTAGTGAATGTCTGTGTCTCGAGCCATGTTATTGCTTTACTTACTGCCATGACTTCCATGGTCAGGCTACTTGTGGTTTCAGTGAAAGTACCAGAGTCCTCCTTCACAATTCTCCCTCCGGCCTGAGCTGTAAAGGCCCATGAGCTTCTCACATGTCGTACGACCGACCCATCTGTGTAGATGACCGCGTCACCGTCTAGCGAATTCTCGAAAATCAACGCTTGTACTTCAGCCTCAACAGCAGCCGGATTTTCTTGTCTGCATTTTCTATCTAGATGGATGCAAACTGAAAAGGATGTGCAGAAGTCTGTTGGCACTTGCACCCACTCCTCGCCAGGTTCTAAGTCCTCAAGTGAACACACCTGTTGAAGAATGTCTTCGGCTTGACCCATCCACGACCGTCCTCTTTTTAACCTGCTGCCCTTCACCTTCCTAATTTCACTATGCAGTGGATGTTGTGTGTTTGCGTTAATTCTGAGGTAGGCGCGTGCCCTGCAAACTTGTATTCTCTCTTCAATGGTTGGAAAATCAAGAAGGTAGCGCATCGCCCTGCATGCTGTATCTCTTGTACATCCAAGAATAATGCGCATAGCTTCATTCTGTATCCTTTCCATCCTTTCTATCTGCTTATGGCTGAGAGTCAGGATTGCCATTGCATACTCCAAAACAGACATGACCAGCCCCTCGTACAGAAGACATAGATGGCGCTGCTCACAGTTTGCTGCCGCCATCACCCGCATCGCTGCCAAACCCCGCTTGGCCTTTGTTATCACCTGGTCTGTGTGCACATTATAAGCAAGGCTTCGATCAAACCGTATCCCCAGGTAATTCATTGCCTGCGTTCTTTCCACCGTCTCTGAACACAGCATTACAGTTGGTGTTGGATTGTTGACAATATGATTATTCAACGAGAACCAAGTCACTGTTGCCTTTGTTGGGTTGACCATTGCCCCAGCTTCATCACACCAAGTACTTATGCGATTGAGTTCGGTTTGTAGTTCCACAGCAACCTCCTTTCTATCCTTACCCTGTCGATACACTAAAACATCATCGGCATATGACAATGTCCTGCCAGGTCCAGTGATCTGCTCACTGGTGATTCTCACTGTGTAGGCGTTGAGCAGTACCGGAGATAATGGTGATCCCTGTGGTAGGCCAGGATATATTGTTGTTGGTTCCGAAGTCCAACTGCCACATCTAAAAACTACTTTCCGTTGGAAGAGGGCTGCAGCGATCCAACTAAGGAGGAATGGACTTACGTTTAGTTCAAGAAGCTGAAACATTAAAAAATCCAGTGGTACTCTGTTGTATGCGTCCTCAAGATCAATCGCTGCAGAAACGGTTTCAGTGCCTGAGTGGAAACCTTCATAGACATCATGGGCAAAGACTGCTGCATTGGTCCAGGTTTCTCTTTTTGGACGGTACCCACCCAGGGTAGGTGGGAAAACACCTTGCCTATCTAGTTGGCTTGATATTTTCCTGGCAATTACCTTCTCCAGCAGCTTACCTATTGTATTCTGCATGGTTATAATTCGATATCCCTGAATTTTTATGTGGTCTTTGTCAGGCTTCGGCAAGGGAATCAGATAGCTGTGTCACCATTCCTCCTTGATGCTAGCACTCCCTATACTGTTGTTGTACATGTCTGCTAGTTTCTCTAGCTCATTGTCGGTACACCTATTTATGTCGTCGTATCTTATGCCATCAGGACCTGGAGCACTGTTTTTTTTTATCGTCGAAGCACAGCCTTGATTTCTTTCACTGTCACTGTGTCTTCATCCGAAGTGTTCTGGGCCTTGCATCTGTCTGAGGTGACCTCCTTGGCCAGATTTCGGCCTCCCATGTCTGTCTGGTTGCTCTGCTCAAGGTAGCGTTCAAAGAGGGCTTTGCCCTTGTCCTCGTCAGTCCTCTGCCAGATGAGGTCAGCACCTTGGAAGTCAGAAATGCTCTTATTCTTGACTACACCACTCATGCTTTTATGTAGTCGCCAGAACAATTTCAGTGACTTGTCTGTGCTTACCCTTTGACACACCTCTGCCCATTTTTCGCTTTTAACCACCTTGACCAGTTTTTTGAAATAGCTTACTTTTGTGTGCATCTCTCTTTCTAAGTGCAAGCAGGGACTAGGATGACCAGCTCTGTTCTTCTTGGCATTTTGCCATCTCCTTACAGCACTACGCTTATCCACCCAAGCCTTCTCCACCTCGAAACTCCACCACGGTGGTTGCTCCCAGCTTTTTTTCCTGCCCTGAAACGTTCTGCGCTTGTCACGTCTTATTTTACTCACCACATCTTGCCCTGTACTGTCATACTGGAACGTCTTTACCTTTAGCTTGTGCTGCCTGGTTCTGCCTTTCTCCACCAATATGCTGCAAGGGTGGTGGTCACTGCCATGGTGTCCTAGGACACCCCATCTACACACTGTAGTGAGTGAAGGTGAAACTAGCGCCAGATCAATAGCACTGTCCTCATCGCCTGGACGGCTTGCTGTCCTGGTGACACAGCCACTGTTGATACAAACCAGGTGGATGGTTTCCAGTGCAGTCTCGAGCTCCTCCCCTTGTGTATTGGAGGAAGTGTTTCCCCATGATCTGCCTTTAGCGTTGAAGTCACCACAGAAAATAACATTTCTCTCGTGGCCTAATATGCCACTTAAGCACTGCCACTTCTGGGTGTCCACACTCGCATTGCGGGCATAAACATTAACCAACATGAATGGTATACTGGAATGAACTCTCAACGCCTGTATTTGTATATCGTCACTGTCCCAACTGGACATGTCTATCTCTGACGCCACCATGCTGTCGCGAACGAGAATCACCGTTCCCAGATGTCGTCTGTTGTAAAAACATTTGAAGCCGGCTCTTCGGAGTAGCTGATCGCCCAGTCTCGTCTCCTGGAGTGCTACAATGTCGTTCCTGTAAACCAGGGTTTCTAAAATAGAGCCCCGTTGTTTTACACTGGCACAGTTCCAATATAGAATACGGATGTTCCTGAGTCCTAGACGGTGACACTTGAGTCTAAAACGTCTCAAACCACCGCGCTTACCTTGCTTCTTTCTCCCTGCGCGGCTACCACGCCGCTTCGTTATGTTGACTGCTGATCGCTCGGAGAACACACGTTGTTCCGCCATGTTAAAAAAACGTAAACACAGACTGCTGAGAACCACACACGCTGCTGAAAATTCACTCAAGGATGGCTTCGCTCGATGCACGAACTCCGTAGCACCCGCGCAGATCTTGAGTAGAAACTCCTGGTTTTACATCCTGGCACACCAATTACACGCAAGAGATGAATAAATCCATCCCCTACGCGAAAAAGTTAACGAACACAAAACAACACGACCGTCCGTCGCCATCTTGAAACCGGAAGATGAAAAACTCTGTGTTCTCACTACTATCTATTTCTCTTTTATGTTTTCCTATGTATCGTATATCTGTATTATGTTCATAGTTATTCCCCTCCTGGAAAACCTGGTGATTACACTTCTGTGATAGAAAAAGCTAGACATACATATTTTACTTTGAACACATCTACAACAAATAAGTTCAACAGTAATGTTTTCAAGCTGTTTATTGGATATTTCTTGCAAAGAATGTGCTAATCAATACCCGAAGAACAATTCTCACACGCTGGTTACGTCACGCGCTGTCTGCCTGGAAAAAAATAAAAGAAGTCAAGCGTCATTGTTATGTATCATAGGCACCTTGTCTAAGGGATTTAAGCAACAGAAATGTGTGGTTTTCAGCATGTTTTGTTGTGGGAGCTTGCTATGGGTCTGTGATATGCTAGAACCATACTATATTGTAGGTCTGTGATTTGCTATAACCATACTATATTGTAGGCCTATGATATGCTGTGATACCCTATATCAAGCAGGGAAGTTTGATAACCTTATATCCGAAGCAAAAAACATGAATTTAGATATCTTAGTCGTATCTGAAACAAGGCGGCTAGATACAAATTATATAAGGAGAGAAGATTACATATTCATTAACTCAGGAGGAGATCATCCCGAGAGAAGAGTAGGAGGTTTAGTAAAACGTAATTTAGAGAAAAGTATTAGTGATTCTGGACTCATAAAGATAGGATGATACTTCTCAAAATTAAGGCAAGACCGTGCAACATAGTAATTCTTCAGACATATGCTCCAACAACTGATTATAGTGATGAACAGCTAGAAGAATATTATGAAGACCTACAACAAACGCTGAAAGTTGTAAAACCATCAGAAGTCCTTATTGTCATGCGAGACATGAATGCAAACGTTGGAAAAAATAAAATATAAGCAGATAGTAGGGCAATATGGTATGGGAAATAGAAAGTACAGAGGAGACAGGCTGATTCAGTTCTTTGAAGAAAACAATCTTATTGTTTGCAACACATTTTGCAACATAACTCAAGGACAAATCTTGAGCTACAGCCTACTATGGGTGACGTTGTAATATTCTGTTATGATAATTTAGCCGTGTCCAGCGTGTGCCGCGTGGTTACACACCTGCTTCACACGCCAGTGATCCGGGGTTTGTTACTGATGAGATCAAACGAGAGCGAAACTCGAGTCTAGTGCTTCCACATTGACGTGGATAGGCCTTGGGTTCATAACAGAATACGATCAGCGTTGTCAGTAGTGGGTTATGCTCAATATTTAAATCTCAAATCCCGAAACAACCACATAATCAATGTTAAAGATGCCAAAACATACCCTGGTGCTGATATCAACTCTGACCATAATCCTGTAGTTTTAATATTACAAATAAAACTTAAAAACCCAGGAATAAAGACTTCGAAGGCACCTCGAGTAGATAGATATCGGCTGTGAAACAACCAGAAATAAGTCAACTATACCTGTTTGAAGTAAAAAAAAAATAGATATGATGGGCTAATAATTGAAAGTATGGAACAATATAGACGTGAAAATCCTGATGTTTCTTCTACTCCATCTGGCCAGCTCTTCATGAGTCGTCCTCTCCTCTTGTATCAAGAGGTTCTCACGTAGAACGCTCTAGCAGATGGTTGATTTTGTTCGATTTTAACTAAATGTCAGAACCATTTATTTCTTGTGTGTTCTACAGGGTGGTTGTAAAGTCTCACTACACTTTTTATGAAGAACTATTTTGAAAAAAATAAGTACTTGACATTATCAAAACATGTCCTACACAGTCCATAGTGACGCAATATATAGAGAATGGCTGTCGTCTGCTGAAGTAATTCTTTGCACTCCAAACATAATGGTGTTATAAACGGTTGAAAGATTTATTTGGTTGAACAATTTTTTCTAAATGACGGTCAATATACACGGATGGTAGTTCAACGATTAACAGCAAGATTTCCTGAAAAAAACAACCTCCTAATCGCATTACGTTTAGAAATGTGTTAAATAAGCTATAATGAAATACGTCATTGGTACTTTCCAGCTTAACCAAAACAACCTTAGACCATATCAGTTACTATTGTAACTAATTTAATCAATTTTATAGCACATTTTTGATGTCGTCATATACTTAATTTCTCACAATTGTTCTACATACAAAGTTTAGTGAGACTTTAGAAACATCCTATATAAAGTCAATGATAGGCGTTATTTACACACGTGTCCATAGGCTTTCCTTTTTCAACCTATCTCTCTCTTCTTGTTTTCCCAGCTGTATTTCTTATACATCTCGTTCCACGTGAACTGTATTGGACTGTCTATGTCTACCGAAAATCATCATCATCATCATCATCATCATCATCATCATCATCATCATCATCATCATCATCATCATCATCATCATCATCATGTGCCATTCCGATCACCGTGGACGTTAATGTTTCACTGTCTTACACAACCACCGTCGTGGATGGATCAGTTCCGTTTTCTTGTCTCAACCAGGTCATGTGGTCAAAACATCAAGATATTTACATCCTTGCCTCCCCCTTGTTCTTTTCCACTAAATTTTGTTGTCACCATATTCTCCAATTTATTTGTTCTCATAATATGCCCACAAATGTATTATTATCTACATATAATTTCTTTAATCAGTTCTGTTCTCATGTGCTTCTTGTAGGACTAGGTCATTGATTTTTATCTCTGCCCATCATATCCTCTGCATTTTCCATAGAAACCACATTTCCATATTATTTTTTCAGCTTGTCTGCTCATTGTCCACGTCTCACATCCATACAAAAGTATAAATTCTATGTAGCACTTCATCACTAGAGAGAATAACATTTTGAAAGCATTTGGTTACAACCTGACACAGACAAGGGACTATACAACACATCTTCTTACACAAGCTGCTCCGCTAGGGTAATCTTTCCATTCAAGTCGATGTCAAACTTATCGAAAATTAGGTTAATGTCATCCAGATCGATGCCTGTGTCAGCGTCGATGTCAAGGAAGCCGTAGAGTTGGTCTGGAGAGTTCCAGGAAGACGAACAAAATATACTATTGTGATTTCATAGCGCATATTAATACATACTATACACTTAGCAGTTCGAGACAATGCATTTCCTTTGTGAAAATTACACACAGAAGCCACAAACAATAAACTGCACAATTTATTGAATGATATATTTCGCTGCATGTGTTCAGATGCATACTGCAGAGATATATCATATGAAATGAAAACTGAATTAAACTGTTGCTGAGATACTTCGCACACATAACTATTGACAATCTCTGTGACAAAGTGGATAAACGGCCTGTCTCGTGGTCCGCAGGATGTGGGTTCCAAACTGGTCTCCGCCTTTGGGTTCACGAGACACCGTTGAGACACCTAGAGCTACGGAGTTCGTGCGCTGTGTGAGGCTTTCGGCAGTCCTACTTACGGAAAAACATTCGAGCCATGTTGGATAACAACGGGCGCAATGAAGTCGCTCCTCTTGCATTTAAACCCTTTGACATTTGTGCAATATAAAATTATTTGTTATCCCCACGGTAATCGAAGATATACTATAAAGTCGTTACGTGTGTACAACAAAGGTGTTAAATACACAGTAGATACAGCTTCAGTATGGTTTATGCCTTCTTTGTGTAAATTTAGTAATGCTGTGGTGCAGCAGTAGTGTAAGGGCTAGCTTGCATGCCTGCGTGCCTAGCTGTCGTGTGTTCGAATCCTTCATAATGGATGGGTTTTCTAACAATTGACCTGGACATCCAGTTCATTGTCTGAGAAGTTAAAGTTTGCGGGCTGATGTTGCGCACACACAGACGGTCGAGAGGTCTATACAAATATGTGACTAGTACCATCACCCTTTACGCTACAGGAATGGAAAAGGTTTCTTTACGTTACTGTCGATAATCCCCACAGTACTTCATTTACTTTTTTTGTTGGCAAATAGAGACCTTCTGACATTCTACTAGATCATAACATCGAAGAAACGTTGCTCATAAACTGTCTTGGAAACTGAAATCATATTTGGAAACTGAAATCAAGTCTTGGAAACTGAAATCATGTCTTGGAAACTTAAATCGTGTATTGGAAATTGAAATCATGTCTTAGAAATTGACATTCTGCATGGAAACTGAAATCAGGTCTTGGAAACAAAATCAGGTCTTGGAAACAGAAATTGTATCTTGGATACCGAAATCATGCCTTGGAAACTTAAATCGTGTCTTTGAAACATAAATTGTGTTTTGGAACCTGCAATTATGTCGTGAAAACTGAAATCATGTATTGGGGGATAAGCAGGGGTAGACTAACACGAAAATGGATACATAACGTCGTAGACACATTGGACACGAGTGTGAATAAGGCAGGGGCACTGGCATGTGATTGAGACACTTTTCAGGCCGTGATGAGAGCGACGTGCAGCAAAGTAACAGCTAGTAGAAAAGGAATAACTAGATGAAAAGTGACAGCTAGATGAAAAGGGTGTTTCGTGCAAACTTAGTCTAACATTGTTCATGATGTTCTAATGTTTGCACTCTCATAGTTATATAGTTCATTCATTCATTCATTCATTCATTCATTCATTCATTCATTCATTCATTCAGTAGCATGTCTTTTGCAGAACCTCGCTCCCAAAACAACCGTCCGGAAAAATGTCTTGGTCATAAGCACGATGCCCCGCGTCAGATACATACATCTTGAGATCATCGGCCACATCCTGCACCCATCTTCTCTTTGGTCTTCATCGTCCCCTCTTCCCGGGCATATACCCTTCCATGATTGTTCTCTCCAAACAATCATGACGTTTCAAATGACCAAAATATTTCAATTGTCTTTGTTTTATCGCCTTTAGTAGCCGACCTTCAATATTCAGATCTTGTCGTATGGATGCATTTGTTCTTTTCTGTATCGATAATGAATGAATCACAAAGGGAAAAAAACGGTAAATAGATTACGAGCTTTACTAGAACACGATTACAAGAAACAAAATGGACGTTGCGGCTAAAGACTTCGTCAGCACAGAACAAAACAAAACAAACAGACACAAAACTTATCGAAGAACACTACATTAAAGTGCAGATTTTACTTATCTGAATCCTGTCTTGGTTGAATGCGTCTTGAGCGCTAAATGTGTGATGAGGGTAGAAAGGACCGGATGTTTGGTTTGAAACGGCGGGTCGATGGGTAACAGGGATTGGCTAAGCCGCCCGATGGGAAGAATGGATGGGGGGGGGGGGGGGCGTCCATGTGAGCGAACGGCGAAAATAGGATTAGCAGTGAACTATAGCAGGCTCTGTGGCGAAGATTTTAGTTCGCAGTTCCGCATACTCAGTAGGAACACAGCTAGAGGGCGCTTGGAATGCAGTGCGCCCTGTGTTGGTTAACATAGGATTGCATGAGTGCAGGTCGCTCAGAAGGCAATGACAAGTCACTGAACGCAAACTCGCCAAGAAATCACTAACGACAAAAGTAATGCTAGGGTTGACTGCAATATCCCGTAAATGATATGCTTACCCATTATTCTAGTGGGCTATACAACTGCGGAGGTATAAAATGGGGGAGGGGAAGTTGGAAGTTAAATGAAACTATGTTGGACATTGAGGCCGTGAGGGGAGAGTGAACCCAACTGGAAGATGAGGCGGTTTTCCAGTGTCTTACGATCACTTTCGTGAGATGCGCACGATTTGAGCGCCATGGCATGTATGTCAGCCACGCCACAGTGGTCAGAACTGCTGAAATGCATTTGTACCGGTTTCTGGTCATCACTGTTGATATCAGATAAGTGTTGCCTAAATCTGTCAGCAAAACGTAGATTTGCCTCTCCAATATATCTCATGTCACAACGTGTGCAGACGATCGCATAGATAACGTTGCGACACTTTTCTGTATCGATGATATTCTTAGAACCTGTCTATAACATGTATTTTAAAAGGCATTTATGCGCTGTTCAGCTTGCTTAGTAAGTGTACAGGTCTCACAGGCGTGTGTTGCAATGGGAAATAGGCATGCTCTTAAAGCTCTAATTATTATAGTTATATCTGTCCCCTCCACAATTTATTCAGTTGTTTTAATGTTTGAAGAGCAATAGATATTCGTGTTTTAATTTCCTTCACTTTGTCGCCATTTATTGGTAATTAATGACACAAGATATTGGACATTTTGCACTACCTCCAATTGTTATTGTAATGGGTACGTAAATTACAACTACTTTTGAATCGGAGTGGCTTACTCTGATGGCGAGGGACACTGTTAATAGGGAAATCTAATCCACACGCAAAATTCAGTCCAGCACTACTATAAATTGTATGTTGACTACGCTTGAGTTCAAAGCGAGCGAGCGCAATAAAATATATGTACAATGTTCAGACATTATAAGTGGACATGTCCGAGATTTAACCCAGCTTCTATAGCTGCCGTGAGAGTACGCTTGGAGAACCATGGTCCGGCATGCAAGACCTTCACCAGATTCTAAGTTCAGGCATGTCCACTTGTCCCGATTATTATGTCCTGTAGCTCCCACATCATGGTATTGATCTTTTTGTTGTCAAGTTTTCCAGCTGTCTCTATATTTCAATTTTTGACATCATTAAGTAAAATGCGTTGCACTGTGTCGTCAAACCTGTGGCTGAGTACACCTTACACTTTACACTCACAAGATGAACCCCACAGAGATCACCCCAATGTTCCTGCAGTTACCACACCCAGTGTTAGAGAACTAAGTTACAACTACACGTCCATGTCGTCAAACGGATAAGAGCGTTCTACCTTAAACTGTCCGTACGCTAATGGCGGGTTAAGGCGTCCACTCCCTACATCAGCATTATTGCGGCCTTAAACGTTGGCTTCTCTTTCAGGAAGCAAAGTAAACTGCTGGCCGAAAGCCGGCCTAGTTATTCAACATTGAACTGATTGCAACGTCTTACAAAATTTCATATTAATACTTACTTGGGTCAATTAAGCCACCGATCGGAAATTTGATTAACAATTCTGCCAGAAGAACAACGCCATCATAGTCTGTATCCAGGTCCTGCGACAGGAAATACAATGTAGGTCATGTGTTAATGAATACAGGAATCCACCCAAGTAAATAGCCATGTCACACAGAAGATCAAATGTATGTCATGGGTTAACATATGCATTGATCAATCCGTGTAAATAGCCATGTCACACAGAAGATAAAATGTATGTCATGGGTTATCGCATAGCTAGATCCGTCGTGTGCATAGTCATATCACACAGAAGATGCAATGTAGGTCATGAGTTAACATATGCATTGATAAATCCGTGTAAATTGGCATGTCGCACAGAAGATGCAATGTAGGTCATAACTTAACGCATACATAGATCTGAACGTGTAAATAGTCAAGTCACAAATAAGAAGGAATTACACCATGGTTAATTCAAATGGTTAATATTTATATTAGTAACTGGACGCCTACATTCGTAAATGTATAGTAACTGAACACCTAGACTCGGAAATGTTAAGTAACTGAACACCTAGACTCGGAAATGTATAGTAACTGAACACCTAGACTCGGAAATGTATAGTAACTGAACACCTAGACTCGGAAATGTATAGTAACTGAACACCTAGACTCGGAAATGTATAGTAACTGAACACCTAGACTCGGAAATGTTTAGTGATTGAACATCTAGACCCAAACAATGTTTAGTAACTGAATATCTATTATCGGAGATGTTTTGTTATTGAATATGTATGCTATGAAACATCTATTTTCAAAAATGTTTGATAATTGAATATTCAAGCTCGGAAATATTTAGCAACTGAATATCTATTTTCGGAAATGTTTAGTAGCTGAATAGTTAAGCTCGTAAATATTTATTTAAAAAAAACATGTAAGGTCGGAAATGTTTAGTCACTGAACATCGAGGCTCAGAATTGCTTAGTAATTGAATATCGATGCTGGAAAATGATTTGTAACTGAATATCTATGCTCGGAAACATCTAGGCTCGGAAATGTGTAGACAATGAATTTTTTGTTTTGTATTAAATGTTCCATATCCCTTACTGGACGTTGCAGTTACATACCCCCGTAAGTTACCAGCGCGGCGCGAACCGCTGTCGATTCTTGGGCAGCTGCGTTACTCACGGGAATATACAGGATTACGGAGAAAGACGTAAAGAGCCTACGCCAGGGAGACCGGCAGTGATTAGTCAATGATTAATCAAACTACTAGTACATGAATAGCCAGGATTAAAAAAATGTTATAAACTGAACGTCTAATCCCAAAACATATTTCGTAACTGGAGATATTTACAGACAGACAGACAGACAGACAGACAGACAGACAGACAGACAGACAGACATATAGATAGATAGATAGATAGATAGATAGATAGATAGATAGATAGATAGATAGATAGATAGATAGATAGATAGATAGATAGATAGATAGATAGATTAGATAGATAGATAGATAGATAGATAGATATATAGATAGATAGATAGATAGATAGATAGATAGATAGATAGATAGATAGATAGATAGATAGATAGATAGATAGATAGATAGATAGATAGATAGATAGAACAAACTTTATTTTCAAAGGGTTAAGAATTGGGCACGCAGGCCCGTCTAACATTCTGCCCTTCTCTAACTCTCTTTCATACATTATTTCATTCACACATCATTCAAGGCTAACAGAGAACAGCAACAATAAACAAAGATATGCATTATAAAGGCATGGGCAAAATGCGAACATCAAAACTACACGACACAGTAAAATTAGATAATGGTCTGACACTTGTTATTAGCCATGTGGAATATACTGTCCTACCAAAAGGGGACTGGCTGTTATACTAGGGGTTTGTTATTATTATTATTATCTCTATTATTAAGGGGGAAGATAATCCGTACTGAGATAGTGTTCGAGTAATTTGCGATTATATGAATAGGGATTGGTGATGTCTTTGATTTCTTGTGGAAGATTGTTTCACAGCTGAGCTGCAGAGTACGTTAAGCTTGTTTTGTATAAGTCAATTCTAGGCTTCGGAATGTGTAATATATTTAAACGTTTACTGTGTCTAGCATTATATTTAAACAATGGCCAAAGGTAATTTGGGGCATTCCGATGCAGGATTTTGTGAATTAGTTTAGCTTTATTGAAAAGCAGGCGTTTGCGGAGTGGTAGTAACTGAAGGCGTTTATACAGGCTAGGATTGTCAGATAAATGTTTGTTATAAATTAGACTCATGGCCCGTTTCTGGAGTGAGTAAAGTCGCTTGGTGTTTGAATTAGAACAACCGTCCCAGATTTTAGAGCAGTAGTCAAAGTGGGTCTGTATATGAGAAGTATAGAATAGTTTCCTTGTGTCCTCATCAAGGAAGTTTTTAATCTTGGCGAGCTGGTAGACTTTTTTCGCTGTTTGTTTAATAAGCGCTTGAACGTGGGAATTAAAGGTTAGGTTTCTATCAATGATTATGCCTAATGTTTTGTGCTCAATTACACCTTCTACTGGCATGTTATCGATGTGAAGTTGAAGTGATGTGTGTGAGCTTAGAGTTTGAAGTCTTTGTCTGGTTGTTAGTAACATTGATTTTGTTTTAGTGATGTTAATTTGCATACGGTTATAGATAGGTAGGTAGGTAGGTAGGTAGGTATATAGATAGATAGATAGATAGATAGATAGATAGATAGATAGATAGATAGATAGATAGATAGATAGATAGATAGATAGATAGATAGATAGATAGATAGTTAGATAGATAGATAGATAGATAGATATGTGTCACAGGGACAAACAGACAAATAGACAGAAAAATATACATATTGACAGACGAGATACACCGACAGACATACATACAGAAACTTGGTTGATTGGGTGTATGGATGTGTACATTGATGGATGGATGGATGTGTGAATGGATGGATGTACAGACAGACAGACAGAGAAACAGACGAATATGCAGACAGAGAGACATATATATAGAGAAGTGTGTGCATATATATATATATATATATATATATATATATATATATATATATATATATATATATATATATATATATATATATATATATATATATATGAAGAGGAGTGAAAAGAGATGGGAAAACAAAGTTTCCTTTGCTACGGTGTTAAGGGGAGAAGATCAAAACTCTTACTGCGTTAGGGATAGAACTAAAGGAGCAAAATGAGAGAGAACCCCACAACACTACTGCGTACAATAAAGTGGATAGTTAAAATTAAAAAAAGAAACTTCTGGATTCTTCCAGACAGGGATGCCAACAGTTATTGATAATAAGGCAGGAACTATCATGTTGAAACCCAGAAAGTGAATTAAGGTGTAGATTGTGGTAGAAATATTAGGTGTGAAAATAAAACAGACTAAACAAACAATTCAAGACCAATACAAAAATAGCGCTTTATTTATCACTTCTAACAGTGTTATATAACCCATTGCAGTTTAATGACAGATACAACAGACAACTGCAGATATCAAACAACAACAGTGGGCAGTCCCTGGAACTAAATTGGATAGGGTACACCAAATACTACTATACTGGTGTTCCAAACAATAGCTGAGTAAAATGGCTCAATAAAGAACTTTGACAAAGGTAACAATAAGACACTATAAAAACATAAGTTATGTAACATAAACCTAAGAAGCAACATAAACGTAAGAATTGCAACATCATCATCAAGTGTCGTGCCGATTGGCGTAGGCGTTCATGAGTCTCCCCAGATCTTTGTCTTTTTTTTCTGGATCAACTCTACTGTTGAAATTCCCCCATGCCACCGTCGCAATCCATCCAGAATCATTTCCCGTGGTCTGCATCTGCCTATCTTCCCCTCGATCTTTCCAGTTTCACAATGTTCTCCAGCGCCTCTTTTCTCATCACATAACCAAAAACATGCTGTTAGGCTGTTCACTAATCATCATCTGAAAAAGCTTCCCAAAACTAGACCAGCCAAAACAAGCATTCCGTATCTCACAACTTCATCTTTCAGGCAGGCAGACTATATAATTCGAACTGAGTCACAGTGCACATCTTCATTCTCTAGCAAGACACACAGGGGCTAACATAGCTTTAGTATAAGTGTTTATCTATGGCTTCCTGATTTTTATTTTAACAGGCCAAATCTTTAAAGATGTCAAGATTTGACACTGTTTTATACACACACACACACACACACACACACAGAGAGAGAGAGAGAGAGAGAGAGAGAGAGAGAGAGAGAGAGAGAGAGAGAGAGAGAGAGAGAGAGATAAACCGAGGGACAGTTACACAGAGAAGCAGACATAATGACAGACGGACATATAGACATGAGAGAGAACATTCAAGGTTGTATAAGAAGAAGGTTACCTTGATAAAGTTTACAAACTCCAACTTGGTAAGCTCACCAGTACCATCCAGATCCAGGACACCAAACACAATCACTAACGGATTCCCGGCGTAGGGAATAATTGCCAAGGCTGGCGCAATGAACAAACTTAAGAGCAGGAGCATGGCTGTGGTGTAGATCTGCGGGAAGCTAGGCAATACACTGTCTCTGAATGGATATGTCATAACATTTATCTAATGTTAAGTTTCGATACCATTGCACTCAGAACATCCCCATAGATAATCCACCCTCCCAATCAAAATCTACCGAAGATTTCCCACGGTGATAATATATAATCTTCTTGAGTATATATGATCAGCATGGATAATCTTCGGTTGGTTTTGATGAGGAGAACTAGCATGTATGGGTTTGTGCTAGTGCAGTGATGTCGAAACTTAACTGATTCAGTGACAAACAAACAGAAGGTACCAGACATGGTCCACAATCAAATGATTAAGTATTATAATGTGCATTTCCGTTCACCGAGCAATGAAATTACGAAAGATGCCACGAAGCAAATCGAGTGACACGGTGACCCTAGTATAGCGATATATCGCCCTTCTGTCCAAATGGGAAATATTGTCCTTCGGCACTGAATCATTTAAGTTGTAATATGTATAAACAATCTAGCCGTCTCCGTGGTGGAGGTGTTACTGACGCGATTCTTAATTCTGTACACCCTGGTTCGAAACACAAGGGTGATGTTTGTTTTTTTCTTTTTTTTTTCTTTCTTTTCTTTTCTTTTCGAAATAAGGTATATGTGCCGATAGTTCAGAAAGCAATGACAAACTACTGAACGTAAAACTTGCCCAGGAATCACGAACAGCCCAAATGTTGGAGTTGACTGCTGCGTCCTGTGAAGGACATGCAGCTAAATTTAAAACACTAGCAGCAGGTTCTCTTTATCGAGATACGGCCATGTTCGTGTTTCACATACTTTCCAGTTTGGGTTTTTTTTTTTTCTTCTTTCTCTTCGTTCACTTATAGGTGTCAGTGCGAATGAATCCAACGAATGCAGCAGTCAACGTAAACGCCACAGAGCGTGTTCTCAAATGGAGTGGGTGTAGGCCAACAGCATGTTCTGTGTTCTTCATATATTGGACACTTCTACAACACATGTTTAGCTGCCGTGTTTATGTTGGGCACCCCGTCAACAAATATTTAGTTGCCATGTATATGTTAAGGCATTCATGCAATAAATATTTAGTTGACATCTAACCAGTTCCACAGTCACATGCATCACTCTAGTTTATATAAATATAAATTATAGCACTCAATCTCAATCCACAGATACTCCCTTCCCTCAGCAAATGTCGTGAGGTGGTGATGCTGAACTTTCTCGTAACACACTGGTTGTAAATAGGAGGGTTCGTCTCGTTACTCCCCGCTTATTGGAACAACACTTAAATCTTGACACAGTCATCCTTGAACAGGATGTTTCATTTTCGATTGTAGCTCCAAGTAGCAGCTCAACATATATAGTCTTTTGAATATCTAAAATGTCCATGGCTAATGTTCTAACTACTGGTATTCTTGAATCCAACATATCTGCTTGTTCTTACCCCGCACTTCTGCGTGACCGGGCCGGGCCAGTAGATCCGCGTAAGTCTTTGTAAGATGAGATGAATGTTGCCCTGTGAGGTGTCTCTCCACGATGAGCTGAGAGTTTCACTTTGAGGTTTCCCTCCACGATGAGCTGCGTTCTCCGGTAATTTTACCAATGAACTGTCTCTTGACAGGCCGGAAATACTTTAATTGTCTTTTTTCTTAAATGTTGCATACTCCTTGCAGTACTATGTAGTCAATACCATCATATTTCAGCTGCTGTTGATGTACTAAGCACATTTTTACGTTCAGTAGTTTGCCATTGCTTTCTGAACGACCGGCTCCCATACCAACACGTTATAACACAACGCGACACGGTCTGCTGCACAAGCGGGTCGCGGCTGCGTTTCGAACGCCTGGTAAGCGGCTCACGGACCGCGTTCGCAAGACTTTGGCCACGGAGACCGCTAATTGTCTACTCCTACCTTTATTCACTAATGCGTTCTTTTATTCCAGTTTTTAATCCTTCTCTCGCTTGATATCATTGAGTAATGTTTACACTTTCCCAGTTTGTAATTATTCATGGCTTAACATCATTGAGTAATGTTTATGCTGCTCCCGTGTTTAATCCTTCGTGTCTTAACATTATATAGTGATGTTTATAGTATTCCATCGATTCTAGGCTAAACATCATTTAGTATCGGGTTGATAATCCATAACGCTGTATAAACCTGATTATCAATCAAAATTTATGGCAGAACAACTTAACAACAGATTCCCCCAGGATCTTCCGAAAGGTGGGCGGGGGGGGGGGGGGAGCATGAAGGATCCATTGGCGACCACACGGAGACGACACGGACCGTCCAATCAACCATGAGTTTAGACCCACGACCGTTGGGGTATCCATGTGTTTGTGGTAAAAGCTTCGACTGCTTCGGGGAATGAGAATTCACGCTGGACGGAAGAAGTGCGTGAGTACGGAACAGGAAGCACAACAGCGCAGTCATGAAAGGGATGATGAGACGCAAAAGGAGTTCAGTCAGCGCGAACCCCACAGAGCTGATAATACTCAAGTCACCTGTTACGTACCAGAGCAATCTTCCGAAAGGGTGAAGATCAAGTTCCCAGGAAGGAAGAGTGGACGTCATTAGACGCAACGTTGTCCCGTGTTTTAGAAGAAGAGCAAAAACACATATCCCTTGACGAGAAATTGGTAAAGTTCGGAGATATTGTCTACCTCCACTCGCTGATTCAATTTGGTTGCAGCGAGAGGAGGGAAGCAGCTCTGCCGCAGAAGACCAGGCAGCAGAGACTGTTGGAGTAGGCGAGGAAACAAAAGAATTCCGCTTGGAGACAATGGAAGTCAGCGGCCGAGCATGAGAAAGAGGGCTTGCGCCAGGTGGTGCAACAGGCACAATGCCCTGTCCCGAGCGGAAAGGTTTTGCAGAAACAGGCGAAAAACCCGCAAGGAACGTGAGAGATTCTTCCGGGAACCATACGAGTTTGCACGAAGCTTGTTCGAGCAGCAGCGATCTGGCGTCCTCGATGTCAGCAAAGAGGAGAACCACCTCGTGACGACGTACTCCGATGCCCAACGGAACGTCCCACTAGGAGAGATCGAAGGGCTCAAAAGCCCGGCAGAGCAAGTGGTGGAGTTCAATGAGAGGCCTCCGATGTAAAGCGAGGTGGTCGCGGTAGTGAAGAAAGCGAGAGGTAAGCCAGCACCGGGGTCCAACTGTGTGCCTTATACAGTCTATAAGATATGCCCGAAAGTCCTTGTGAAGCTGCACCGGTAGCTGAAATCCGCGTGGAAGCAGAAGCATGTCAGCACGGAGTGGAAGACGGCCAACGGAATCTACATTCCAAAAGAGCAAAACTCTGACGGCATTATCCAATTCAGGCCGATCTCTCTTCTGAACGTAGAGGGGAAAATATTCTTCTCGATCATGGCCAATCGGATCACGACGTACTTGATGGGGAACAAGTACATCGAGTCAGCGGTTCAAAAAAAAAAAAGGGGGGGGGGGGGTACCTGGAGTCCCCGGTTGTCTCGAGCACAGTACCATGATCTGGGATGCTATCCAGAGAGCGAAGACGAAGAAGGAGGGACTCCACTGATATGGTTTGATCTGGCCAAAGCCTATGGGTCAGTGCCACACCAGCTGCTGTGGCATGCACTCAAGGATTATCGCGTGCCCGATAACATAACGGAGATGCTAGTGCAGTACTTCTCGGGCTTCTCTCTTCGGTTCTCGACCAAAACGTTCACGACCAGATGGATCGACTTGCAAGTGGGTATTGCCATGGGATGTACTATTTCTCCGATATTATTTGTCATGGCCATGCAGGTCATAGGCTACTGGATGCGGCATCCGGCTATGCACACGGTCCGAAGCTCAGTGAAGGGAAGAACACGCCATCGCTGAAGTCCTTCATGCTTGACACGACAATCCTGACACCAAAGGAGAGCATGCTCCTCAGTCTGGACGATCTGATTCGCTGTTGCAGGATGAGCTTCAAGCCCTCGAAATCGAGAAGCCTGTCGATCATGAAGGGCAAGGCTGTGGAAAGGATGTTTACGGTGGCCGGACAAGCGATTCCCACGGTGATAGCGAAACGCGTGAAGAGTCTCAGTCGTATGTACGACTCAACCCTGACGGACAGGAACGCGGTGGTAGAGGTACACACAATGCGGACGAACGGCCTGAATACCATCGATAAAACCAGGCTGATAGGCAAGTTAAAAATCTGGGTCCTCCAATTCATGCTTATTCCGAAACTCCTGTGGCCGCTGCTGATATATGATATTGGCGTGACCACGGTGAGCACCATGGAAGGCAAGACAAGCAGATACATGAGAAAGTGGCTTGGAGTACCCATATACCTCACGACTGTCGCATTGTATTGTAAGCAGAATAAGCTCGTCCTCCCGTTCCTTTCCCTCATGGAAGAGTTTAAAGCTGGAAAATCCAGACTCGCGATGATGCTGCGCGAGTCTCCAGACATAACGGTCAGTGCTTCAGTTCATGCCTTGAAAACGAGAAGGAAGTGGAAAGTCGTCAGCGCAGTCGAAGAAGCCCAGGCTACACTCCAGCTGAAGGAGGTAATGGGCCACACTCAGCTTGGCAAGCAAGGGTTCGGATTCCAAGTCAATGATCCGATTTGGTCGAAGGCGACGGCCAAGGAACGCAGGGACTTGGTGGTTAAGAAGATCCGCAAAGGGGAAGATGACGAAAGAGTCCGCAAGGCTGCCCAACAGGCGCAGTGGATGTCATGGGAAGCGGTAGTGCAGAGATCCATTACGTGGAATGAGATCTGGCGCATGGCACCACTGCGTCTAAGTTTCGTCATCCGATCCCTCTACGATGTCCTGCCATCAGGTGCCAACTTGGCCAAGTGGGGGAAACCACCGACCCGTTCTGTCCCTCTGTACAAAAGCCCAAATAGTCCAGACAGCGGAACACGTGCTGTCTGGTTGTAAGGTCGCCCTGACCCTAGGGCGTTTACAGTGGCGGCATAACAAGTCCTGACCGAGTTGGCCGCCATAGTGGACGTGTCACAAATGAAAGCAAACAGAGAGGAGCACAGATTGAGGCCGATGGAGATTTTCTTCGTCCGAAGGGCGCAAAAATGGTAAAGCTGACGACTTGCCGCTTGCTACCGTCTTCGACGGTGCGAAGGCCTGGCAACTGACCGACCGCAGACCTAAAGGACCGAGGCACATACTCTGAGGTGATCCGAAAGTTTGGCTTGCTACCTGACATTGTACTTAGCTCCTCGTCAGGCAAGCTAACACTGATTGGGCTGACCGTCCCTTACGAGTCCAATATTGAGGACCAGCAAGTGTACAAGTTAGCGAAGTATGATGACATGGTCGCAAGTCTTAGGCGGGAGGAATGCACCGTCAGGCTGTTCGCCGTCGAGGTAGGCGCAACAGGGCTCGTCTCCCATTCCGTGTTTGATGTGCTGAATCGAATGGGCATGAAAGGACGATCAAGAACCCGGGCCCAGAAAGAACTGTCTGAGGCAGCCGAAAAGGCCTCATGCTGGCTGTGGAATTGTCGTAACCTAGAGTGGAACGAGTCTCGAAACTAGTATGGTTAGAAGCGGTGACTGCAATACCAACAATTTTTCAACCAAAACCACGAGCTTTACAACGTCTCGTGTAAGTTCTTTAACCCTTCCTTCGAGCGCGAGTGGTGAATCTGAGTGCAGTCAATCACGCAAATGTCGGCCAAAGTTCAACCTCCATAATATAGCGATAATCGACCGTAGGTCGTACTCAGATTGAACGCAACAATTCTGCAAGAATAACTACCACGTCATAGTTTCACGAGATATGCGTACTGCGTGGTCTAGTCAGTTGCATATAGACCACAGTCCGATAAGAAAGGAAGGTCCGGCTTCCTAGCAGGATGCGACGCCGTGAACGGGGCACGAGGAAGGCACACACCAACGGAGATGTATGGAGGCGACAGAGGCCATGGCTGGCATCCCACGTCCACACGTGCTGAGGGGCAAGCATAGGCTTTCCCCACCGAGGGAGGGAGAGCTTGAGAGTGGACAAGGTAACAGCAAAGGGACAAGCTTAACATCATGGATAACTAATGTGACCTAACGAAAGTCTCCACGGCAGGGGTAAGACGCCCGAAGTCATGACCAGGACAGGATCTCCCCCAGAGAATATTAAGAAATTGAAGGCCCGCAATGCTTGGGGAAGGGGGTACTTCTGATGATCGGAAGTCCCCTGACGTGTTTGCTCCGCGTCGGAGCTTTTACGGCTATACTATTCCAGTCTGTAATCCTTCTTGGCTTCATTGAGTAATGTTATACGATTCCAATATTTAATGCTTCTTATCTTGAGATAATTCAGTACTGTTTATACTGTTCCCGATGTTAATCATTGTTGGCTTGACATCATTGAGTCATATTTCTTATATTCGAGTTTTAAATGCTTATTGTTAAATACTAATTAGTGGTTATTTCAATATTTAGTAGAATAGACGAAGACATCCGACAGTAATCATTAGCTATTTCAATATTTAGTAGAATAGACGAAGACAACAGACAGTCAACATTAGCTTTTTCAACAATTAGTAGAACGCTGAGACAATAGACATAAATATTGTCTATTAAAACAATTAGTAGGACACGGAGCTAAAATGAGAGTAAACATTTACTATTTCGACAATTAGTAGAACACACTGAAACAATCAATAATAAACATAAACTATTCATACATTTAGTCGAATTCACTGAGACAATAGAAAATAAAATAAACATTAGTTATTTCAACAATTAGTAAGGGCCCACACAACAAAAATACATTCACTAGTTCGACTTCACACATCTGACGTTTATCATTCGAATGCAGGTTAGACACCACACCGTTTTCTTTCCGATTTCAGAGTCACCTGAGACAACATAGACGAATCTTACCTGGAGTTACCTGTAGACTGACACTAAATGTCATCAGCTTTTATGAAGACCGAGATGGCATCTGTCACTTAACACCTTTTCTGAAGCGACAAACGAGATATGGGACACATCAAAGCACAAAATAGCCTAGTGGATATAGATCTCTTTAGAGCTATGTGCTTGAATTAGTTCCGGTGAAGTTAGATACATTAGAACAAAAACAAGCGGGCACATAACTAAGGCGGCGTGAAACAGCATGGGGGAATTAACTCACGGGTCAAATAATATGGAGTAAATAAATCAGATTCCCAGTGGCAATATCGTAGTGGGTAGCGCTTGTATGCCAGCCCGGTGTACATGGGTTTTCCTCTTCTTCTTTGCGTTCATCCGGAGTGTTTTTTCAGATGTGATTGCGGTGTGTCTGGTTAGGCACCTTTGGGTCGAAACCCTTAGACCAACACATCCGACTTTTAGCGTGCATTTTTGACCAGGTTAGCATTCCTGGGAGACTCTCACTTTTGTGGTACTGTCAACCTCCCAGCTGGTCAAGTTGGAACAATCTAAGACTGCACGGTCATCCCTCAAATGAAGGCAGGGACAGTCCATAGCATTTTCCGCCATCCTGGGTGGCTTCCATAATTGCAGAGCCGACACATAACGCTCTGGGCTGGGCTCACCGAGGGAATCGTCACGTCCTGCTCATGGTTACTTTAATTCCTCACTTCAATATATTGGGCATTTCGTTCGCCCCGGGCCGTTCCCGCACAAACCAGACAAGTCTGCAGACGGTATCCACTCAGCGAGTTTTCGGACATGTGCTTGTCGTTGCGCCCGTCAGAGCTGTTCCAGGCACGACAGACATTCGGAAAACTACCTAGTCAGAGTTGTTCCAAACAAGAGCGGCATTCGGAAACTAGGTAGTTAGAGCTGTTCCAAGCACGCGAGACATTCGGACGAGACATTTCACTCTGACGTAAATGCGAAGTGCCAATTTTTATTTTGCCACCCGTAGGGCGGCACTTCCGACTTCGGCGGGCATTTTTTAATGAGGTTAGCCTTCCTCGGGTTTCGAGGCACGTTAGACTTATTGTTGTGATGTCGCCCCCATCGCAGCTGGTCAAGATAGAACGATATGAGACATCAACGACATCGCGGTCAACTCCTCAAGCGAAGGCAGGGGCAGACCATGGGCATTCCCTCGCTATCCAAGGAGGCTTCCATAATTGCAGAGCCGGCACATATTGCTCTGAGACTGGGCTCACCCGAGGAGTTGCCACGTCCTGCTCATGGCTGCTTTAGTTCCTCACTTCCATGTGTTGGGCTTCTCGCTTGCCACTGGTCGCTCAAGCACACACCAGGAGCGGTCAGACTGCGGGCGACATCCACTCGGTAAGCTTTTGCTTTTGACTTCGGACCACGCAATGGATTCGCTAGCCGTGCGTTCGATTTCGTGTTATTGAGACGTTTTTGTTCATTTTTATCTACACTCTCTATGAGTTAGATACAGACAGTTTTCGTAACCATTTTATTCGACTGGGGCATTTTCTGCATTTTAGTACTCGTGGGTAGGCTACATGTGCTGCCAGCTCAGCACCTTACCTCCGTGCAGCAGTGAACGGGAAACGGCCAGGCCCTCTCATCCGGGAATCCCTCATATTCCCCAGCTGAGAGCCTTCGAACAAGTATCAGAACTGGGCATGTAGCGTGCTCAGTATCTCACCTCTATTTCTCGGTAGGTGTGAATCGGCCCGGCTTAGAGGCCTTCAGCCTAAATCCTCGACAGAGAACCTTAGGGTATTGTCCGGACCAAGAATTTCTGCCTTCGTGCGCCTGATTTTAAACTCTTGACTGCTATCCTCAGTCTACCTGCAGAGCAGCAGGTTATGTCTCTCTTAGTCTGGCCCCTATCCCATAAGCTGTCCGATATGTAGTTTTCATCCATCGGCAAACAGATGGGGTCAATGGGACACGCAAGCTCCCCCACCACGGCAAGGTGGAGACACATCGGGGGAGTATACATGAGTTCGAATCTGCATCGGAGTTGATCTTTAAAATTGATCCTGGTCTTCCCAACCTAATACGAGGGTAAGTTAATAAGTAAGTCACAAATGGCTGTAGAAAAATAACTACACATGATAACAACTTGAAACCAGTTTATTTGTATACATACATTGTCCCTTTATTTCTCAACATAAGGCGATATGGTAATTTCAAGAGACGGAATGGCTAAAAACTATGGCCACATACAAATAGATAATATGACCATTAAAAGAACGGAAACATACAAATACCTGGGTACAATCTTCAACTGCTCCAACATCATAAGGGAAGAAATACAAACTAAAATCAACTCTGGAAATAAGATATACTATGCACTACAACATCTATTAAAATCAAAGGCGCTATCTCGTAACACCAAAATCACAATATACAAAGCACTGATCAGACCAGTTGTGCTGTATGGCTCTGAAACCTGGAGTACAACGAAAGGAGACGAAGCCTTGTTACAAACCTTTGAGAACAAAATTTTAAGACGCATCTTTGGACCCATTAGGGATACACAAAGTGGAGAGTGGAAAAGAAGAAGTAACAAAGACATTTATGATCTGTTTAAGTCCCCGCTAATCACTGGTATCATGAAGGCTAATAGACTACAATGGCTGGGGCATATAGAAAGAATGGAAGATAATAGGGAAACAAAACTCGCTTACACTCAGGAAATAAATGACCGTAGACCCCGAGGTAGACCAAGAAGACGGTGGAGAGATAATACATGTACAGACCTACAAGCACTTGGAATCAACGACTGGCAAGAGAAGGTCCACCAGAGAGACGAATGGAGACGAATTGTATTTGCAGCAAAGAACCTCAATGGCTCGGAAAGCTGAAGAAGAAGAAGAAGAAGAAGAAGAAGAAGAAGAAGAAGAAGAAGAAGAAGAAGAAGAAGAAGAAGAAGAAGAAGAAGAAGAAGAAGAAGAAGAAGAAGAAGAAGAAGAAGGCGATGTTGTTTATCGCCGCCATTCCCTCACTCCAAAATGTTCTTGTCGCCTCTATTCCCTCACTCCACAATGTTTTTTTGTTGTCTCTCACTCCAAAATGTCTGGTCGCCTTTATTTCCTCACTCCAAAATATTGCTTGTCACCTTCATTCCCTCACTAAACAATGTTGTCGTCGAATCTGTTTCCTCATTCCACAATGTTGTTCCACGTCTCTATTCCCTCACTAAACAATGTTGTTTGACGTCTCTATTCCCTCACTAAACAATGTTGTTTGACGTCTCTATTCCCTCACTAAACAATGTTGTTTGACCTCTCTATTCCCTCACTCCACAATGTTGTTTGACGTCTCTATTCCCTCACTAAACAATGTTGTTTGACGTCTCTATTCCCTCACTCCACAATGTTGTTTGACGTCTCTATTCCCATACTAAACAATGTTGTTTGACGTCTCTATTCCCTCACTCCACAATGTTGTTTGACGTCTCTATTCCCTCACTCCACAATGTTGTTTGACGTCTCTATTCCTTCACTAAACAATGTTGTTTGACGTCTCTATTCCCTCACTCCACAATGTTGTTTGACGTCTCCATCCCTCACTCCACAATGTTGTTTGACGTCTCTATTCCCTCACTAAACAATGTTGTTTGACGTCTCTATTCCCTCACTAAACAATGTTGTTTGACGTCTCTATTCCCTCACTCCACAATGTTGTTTGACGTCTCTATTCTCTCACTAAACAATGTTGTTTGACGTCTCTATTCCCTCACTCCACAGTGTTGTTTGACGTCTCTATTCCCTCACTAAACAATGTTGTTTGACGTCTCTATTCCCTTACACCACAATGTTGTTTGTCGCCTTTATTCCCTCACTAAACAATGTTGTTTGACGTCTCTATTCCCTCACTAAACAATGTTGTTTGACGTCTCTATTCCCTCACTCCACAATGTTGTTTGACGTCTATATTCCCTCACTAAACAATGTTGTTTGACGTCTCTATTCCCTCACTAAACAATGTTGTTTGACGTCTCTATTCCCTCATTCCACAATGTTGTTCGACATCTATTCCCTCACTAAACAATGTTGTCGTCGAATCTGTTCCCTCATTCCAAAGTGTTGTTTGTCGTCACTGTTCTCTCATTCATTCCAAAATGCCGCTTTCAGCTCTAGAACTTGCGGTAAGTACAAATAAAATACCTCATTACACTCCTTAGATGCTTTGGGCATATGGAGGCACACTGATATTTTCATAAGCCATTCGGTTGCCGAATTTATCAGTATCACATCGGCTGCATTTGATTTCCAATTCTTGTCCTGGTACTCATTTTATGTTGGAACGACCTGGCATCCCAGGTCAATTGTGTCTAAAAATGCATCATGATGTGCCCTGCCAGCAGTCGTAGGCGTTCATGTCTCTCCACAGATCTCGGTCTTTCGTGCTCTTGATCAGCTCTGCTGATGATATTCTTTCATGCCACCGTCTCAGTCCATCTAGCATTATTTCTCTTGGTCTGCCTTTGCATCTTTTCCCCATTGATCTGTCCACACTATGGTCTCCAGGGTCTATCTTCTTATCATGTGATCAATAAACGCAGTATACTTTCTTAGAAAATGGAAACATCTCAATGACATCTACTAAATCTACGTGCTTCGGCGTTTAACATAAACACCAACCATGAGGCTATGGGGTTGGCTTAAATCTATACGGGTTCCAACGAACCGAGATAACCGAAGCCCAAATGTTCCTGAACAAAGAATGGAAATTACGCACACGCACACGTACACACACACACACACACACACACCCAGCACAAACATACACACACTGATATATATATATATAAATATATAAATATATATATATATATATATATATATATATATATATATATATATATATATATATATATATATATATATATCACTCTTGGGTTAGCGGGGTAGGGGTAACCCCTATCAAAGGAGAAGTAAGGTGCCTCCTTCCCTCAGTTAGCCTACGGGACATCCTTCCCCCCCCCCCCCCCCCCCAACGGGGTAACGTGAAGCCATGTGAGCAGGTGGTGGATTGGACTCGGGAGCAGCCGACAGATAGTTGTTGGTTATGGTTTCAAGTCAGTGACGGTGGGCAGAGGATCTTTCAATAGAGACAATGGCTACGGTCATCCGATCAGTATGGTCACTGCCAGGAAGGAAGAATGGTAGACTTCCCTCCTTATTGATTCCCGGACAGAGGAGGCTCATCAGCCTTGGTTGGTATCTCTTCTAAGAGAGATGGAACTGTAAATCTCAAACCTCCGCTGCCTTGCAGGTATACCCATATGGGAAAGGCTTCGGGAGTAAACCCTGAGGACAAATCCGGAGATTGAGTCCCTAAGGCAGTTCCATGTTGTAAACAACATAGTTCTGGCAACTCCTGCGACGGCATGGATGCCAAGTTGCATTGGTTACTACCTTTCCCTTGGTCAACATCGGCCACGTGGAGAGGGGGAACTTGCTACTGGGCAACAGCTGGTTCTCCGATTTCTATTGCCTAGGCTTGTGTCCTGAAGAGGTCACTTCAGCACCGCGTAAAGCAGTGACACAACACGGGAAGCAGCATTTGCCGGTTATAAGTCTGAATGCTCGATTGGCGTAGAACAAGGCGCCAGGGGCTACTTCCGACGGTGGAAGAGATCATCGTATCTCACTAGACAGCTACCGCCCGCCTAAGCTGGACAGCTCCCCAGTCAATAAGATGCAGTCTCGCCACGGTTCATCTGCTCCTGATGGTGTGTGGAACATAGGGAGAAAATCCTGACACATGAACCGCAATCTATACACCTAGCAACAAGAAAAAGAAAAAAAAAACCAGCCCTACGGCTGGGAACATGGAACGTCAGAACCATGACGCCTGGCATCTCAGATATCTAAAAGAGATTATGGATGCCCGCAAAACTGCATTGATAAACAACGAACTACTCAGACTGTGGATAGACATTGTCGCCCTGCCAGAGACCAGACTCAAAGAATCTGGAAACATCAAGGAGAGGGACTTCACTTTCTAAAGAAGCCGCACCGAGAGACCCGGGAGCATGGAGTTGGCTTCGCTAGCAGAAACAAGCTGTTTAATTCCATCATACCACCAAGTGATGGCACTGGAGGTAGTGGGGAGATGTGTGTAGTTGGGGATTGTGTTGTTGGGGGATGTGTGTGTGGAGGATGGGTGGGTGTGGGCATGTATGTGTGCCTGGGTGTGTGTGTGTGGCTGGGTGAGGGATGTGTGTGTGGGGGATGTGTGGTGAGTGAGGTATGTATGGGTTGGTTGGAGATGTATGGGTGGGTGGGGAATGTGTCTCATAACATGATAGTATGCATTGTTTATGTTTACAAAATTCATTTGACAATGTACTTTTCCTGTGTGAATGTATCATGCACTATTGATGAACGAAAGATGAGTGGTTGGAAGGGTCGAATGTAAGACGGGCCTGCGTGTCCAATTTGAATACTGAAGCTCCAACCCCAGACAGAGGCAGGCCCAGTTAGTATTATAAGCATTTACGCCCCAACACTAATTGCAGCATCATAATCTAAAGACAAGTTTTATGACGACCTTAGCAAAGAAATCAGTGAAACACAAAAGAGAAAACATCTTTTTATCCTGGGGATTTCAATGCCAGGGTTGGCTCCGACCACACATCTTGGCCTTCATGTCCAGGACAGTTTGGCGTTGGGAAGATCAATGACAATGGACAACGTCTCTTGGAATTCTGCAGCCACCATAATCTATGCGTGACAAACACCTTCATTGACACGAAACCTCAACACAAGGTGTCATGGAGGCACCCCAGATCAAAGAACTGGCACCAACTCGACCTGGTGCTCACTAAATACAGCAATCTATGCAATGTACGGCAGACTCGCAGCTATCATAGTGCTGACTGCGACACCGACCATTCACTCGTCTCCAGCAAGGTGAAGATAAAGCCCAAGAGAATCTACAGAAGCATAACAGAAGGAAGACCACGCATTGACACCAGCGGCACCCAAAAGAAAGAGAAGATCAACAAATTCACGCAGGCTCTAACGGAGCCACTGCCTGGCCCCACAAACGGAAATGCCACCGAGAGATGGAGTCATTTTCGCGACACCATCTACAATAGAGCTCTATCAACATTTGGCAAGAAGCAAACTAAGTCAACCGACTGGTTTGAAGCACACTCAGAAGAGATGCTCTCAGTCATGGAGATAAAGAGACATGCATTCTCAATGTATAAAACATCACCTTCAGAGAAAACTTTGCAGGGATTGCGAACAGCCAGAAATAGAGTACAACAGATGGCAAGAAGATGTACGAACAGATACTGGCTACAGCTCTCTGCACAAATTCAAACTTTTGCAGACACTGGAAATATAAGAGGAATGTACGAGGGAATCAAGCAAGCTGTCGGTCCATCAAAAAGTAATATGGCTCCTTTACGATCAACAGAGGGGGTAATCATAAAAGATCGAGCGAAACAAATGGATCGCTAGGTAGAACACTACTCAGAGCGGGACGCAGAGGTGTTTCCAAGGCACCAGGGCCGGGTTATATACTGGCCAAGACCTATTGACGCGTCCTCGTCGAGCGTCCTGGGCAACAGGTCCTTTCGGGGTCCTGGCTAAATTCAGTAGGATCGCCGATTCCTCCGAAGTCGGAGAGTGTCTGCCTGTACGGCGAGGAACCACCAGTCTGCACACTAATAAGCCAGACATGGGACAACGGATACTCACGCAAAACTCAGGTCCTGTATGACATCACACTGATGTTGGACAACAGGATGCCTTCATCCGACATACAGGACTTCGCCTTGGAGCTCAAGCCAACGAACACAAGCAAGCAAGCATTACAGGCAAGATTTTTGCTCAAGTAATCCTTAAAAGGTTACACATTCTTGCTGAAAGAATCTACCCCGAATCACAGTGCGGATTTAGACCCAACAGGTCCACCATCGATATGATTTTCTCACTCCGGCAGCTCCAAGAGAAGTGCAGAGAACAGAGGAAGCCATTATATATTTCCTTCATCGACCTCACAAAGGCATTTGACCTCGTGAGCAGAAGCAGCCTTTTTAAGGTGCTTGAAAAGGTTGGATGTCCACCCACCCTTCTTAGTCTCGTGAAATCATTCCACGAAAACATGCAGGGGACCATTTTATTTGACGGCTCAACATCCCAGTCATTCAGCATCAGCAGCGGAGTAAAGCAGGGCTGCGTGCTTGATCCTACACTTTTTGGCATTTTCTTCGCCGTTCTCTTAAGGCAGGCATTTGGGTCTGCCACTGAAGGCACATACCTCCATACAAGATATGATGGTAAACTCTTTAACCCATCAAGACTCAAGACAAAGACAAAAATAAGATCAAGATGCATAAGAGAACTACTTTTTGCAAATGATGCAGCACTGACTACTCATACAGCAGAAGATCTCCAGCAGCTCATAGATCGTTTTGCAGCCGCCTGTAAAGACTTTGGGCTCACCATCAGTCTAAATAAAACACAGGTGATGGAACAAGATGCTGGTGTCCCTCCGTCAATCAAAATTTCTAATTACGAATTGTAGGTCGTCCACAAGTTTGTGTATTTGGGGTTGACAATATCAGATAATCTTTCATTAGAGACAGAAATCGACAGAGGCATTGGAAAGGCAGCCACAACATTTTCCAGGCTAATTAAAAGAGTTTAGGAGAATAATAGACTAACAGAGCGTACAAAAGTTCAAGTATATAAAGCTTGTGTTGTTAGCACACTATTCTATGGGTCTGAATCCTGGACCCTGTACTCAAGACAGGAAAGAAAGTTGAATTCCTTCCATATGAGATGTCTGAGACGTATCCTCGGCATATCATGGAAAGACCATATAACAAACAAACGTGCTTGAAAGAGCAGATATTACCACAATGCACTCCCTCCTCAAGCAGAGACGCATCCGGTGGCTGGGCCACGTATCTCGAATGGAGGATGAACGTATTCCCAAAGATCTCCTATACAGAGAACTAGCCACAGGAAAGAGGCCTACAGGAAGACCTCACATGCGATACAAGGATGTGTGTAAACAAGATATGAAAACCCTTGGTATAGATCCAGACACGTGGGAAAGAGTTGCAACAGACAGATGTTCCTGGAGAAGAGATGTACGAAACGGACTGGTGCTCTTTGAGAGCAATCTGATCCAACAAACTTAGGATAGGCGTCACAGGCTTAAAACGCAGTCACTTACTGCGGGACCTGTCTCTTATTACGGATGCGGAAACTGTGACAGGGATTGTCACTCTCGCATTGGATTATACAGTCACCAGTGATGCTGCCAGGTACATCCCCAGCGGCACAACACTATAGTCGTCCAGGACTGAAAGAGGCATACTACTACTACTACTACTACTACTATTACTACTACTACTACTACTACTACTACTACTACTACTACTACTACTACTATCACTCTATGCATGTGGCCTCTCTCTTCCTCTCTCTCTCTTTCCCATCCCATTCTCTGTGTGTGTGTGTGTGTATGTGTGTGAGTGTGTGCGTGCGTGTGTGTGTTTGACATTGTGAACACGAGACAATCATCAAACAACCATAAAAATGAATGTGTTTATTGCAAACTTCTGAAAAACTCATCATTAATCATGCGTCATGCCAGTAAGCGTGGGCGATCATGATTTCCCATCTTACACGATCACCAGAGTCGTGGAACAGCTCTGTGTTCTTGTCGCGACTATACCACAAGGTCAAGCCATCCAGACATTTACTTCTATTACTTTCAATTGTGCTTTTCCCCCCAATATTGACAGTTGTCACCAAGTTCTCCAGTTTATTTCTTCTCATTACGTGTTCACATGCATTTGTCTACGTCTAATTATTCTAATCAGTTTGCTGGTTTAATTTGTCTCTTGAAGAACGTGCTCATTAGTTTTTCTTTCCGTCCATGGTATTCGTTACATTTCCCTCAAGAATCACATTTTCACTGACATTAGATGGTTTACAACTTGTTTGCTCATCGTCCACTTTTCACATCCATACGAAAGTATAGGTTTCCTTTAGAACTTTTATGCTCATTTTCTCGTTGCAAATGACATCAGTTTGTTAGTCAGTGTGTTTTCCATTTTGCAAAAGGCTACCTTCGTCATGGCGATTCATGTTCTAATCTCTTCAAGGCATCTCCCATCAACTGTTATAACTGTTCTGAGATATACTGGGGAACGAATTTTGGCAGCAAACAGAAGCTATATATAGCAACAATTATATAGAAACACTCCCGCTCATAAAGAAGACAAGGATGTGTACAGGCATAATTAGTTTCTGATGAAGAGGTATGAAGAAAATATGTCAGAAATTGCGTTTGGTAAATATAATATAAACAACTTATGCTATGCCGATACAGCCGTTTTAATAGCATCAAATCATAAGCAACAACGTATACCAACAGATATAGATGTAGAAAGTGTAACAATGGGTGTGAGTTTAACTAACAGTAAGACAGATGTAATGAAAATATCGAAGAGACGGATCGTGCCTAAATTGCACAGTTAAAGAGAATACTAGTAATTTCGGGTGAGTCAGATCTTAGTTAGATATGACTGAGACACCGTGTGACAGTAGACTGTACTACCAGCTTTCTGTTAGCACCGAATGTTGGGCGGCGCTTACCAAACCCGACATCTCACATTATGCCAACGGTTTCGAACAGAGCAGCGCAATTGGGAGAGTACAAGCCTTATCCTAGTTCGGGGAAATGCAACGTATAGACTAAATGTCATGGCATGGCACTCTAGGCCCTGAGTATTGGTCTGTAATTGATCTAGGATAGCAGCTCCGATAGGTGGACAGTTAGAGCATTGATTTGCTAATACGACAGCTTCCATGGGTTGCATGTTTATGGAATCAGTTTTAACATATAGCTGTAAGCCTGGATAATTAATATACAAACAATAACCAAATATCACTCCGGATCTGAGAGATTATTTTACAGAAGACGGATGAAAATTAATTTGACAGCCAAAATAAATGTTCTAAACATGTTTAAAGAGCCAAAGACACACTGGCAACGAAAGACACACATCAGAAAGAGGCATTGGTTATCTTTTGGACGCATTATGAGAAGAGAAGAAATGAAATGCTGTGTGATACATGGAGATATGTACTGAAGGATTGGAATAGAAAGACAACGACAGAAGAATTTTGAGTCGTGTTATGGCACAGACTTTTGTCAGCAGACGAGCTGATACATGCAGTTGGAGATGGCAAAATTCAGACTTAATGCACTACAGACAGACATACAGTCACACAAAAATACACCCATACATCCATTCATACCTGAATACAGAACATACACATATTGTCTTGTGAAAATAAAAAAATGAACAAAATTTACACATAATAATTTTAGGAAATGAAGAACATATATATATATCATTGGCACATTGCCGTCTTGACAGACGATAGTTTGTGCTCTAAAAAGGCATAATAACTTTTAACTATGGCGGTAGCGAGTGTGACTGATAAGGCCAATTTGCGCTGTAAATGTCCGTTCACAGTGGGTGCATGTGAACACGTGGTCATTTCCACCATCATGCACCATCTTACGTCTCAAACGCTTGGTGTGTGACTTTTCTGCAATAATTTTCTCCTTTGACTTTATTCCAATTCTGATATTTGCCCTCCATGCAACACGTTCAGCGGCGACTTGCTCCCAATGTGCATTATCAATGCCTGTATCAATCATGTCCCGCTTACACACATCTTTGTATCGTAGTAGAGGCCGACCCTGAGATCTCTTACCCATCTGTAATTCACCAAAAAAGATATCCTTTGGTATTCTACCATCATCCATCCTCCTAAGATGTCCTATCCATCTAAGTCTACGAAGACTGAGCATGGAATAAAGCTGTCACACAACCTGATCTTTCCAATACTTCAGTATTTGTGATTTTGTCTTGCCACTTAATACCAAGAATTCTTCGCAGACACCGCATATGAAAGCTGTTTAAATTGTTCTCTTGGTGTGAGTAAGTTGTCCAGGTTTCACTGCCATAGAGAAGAGTACTAAGGACACAGGCTTGATAGACAAGGACTTTTGTTTTGGCAGTAAGCTTCCTGTTCTCCCAGACTCTTTTTCTTAACCTGTTCATTGTTGTTGCTGCCTTACCAATCCGGATGTTGATTTCCTGATCTAGGGATAATTTGCTATTTACCACTGATCCTAGATATGTAAAATGGTCTACTATCTCTAGTTCGGCGTCGTCAATAAAGATTGATGGTACCCCATGTGCACCTTGTGACATAATCTGTGTCTTCTTTTTGCTAATTGTTAAACCAAATTCAGAACAAGCATTGGAGAATGCAGATAGTAGACATTGCAATTCTTCCTCAGAGTGGGTCGTAACTGCAGCATCATCTGCAAAAAGCAACTCTCTGATCAGTACCCTCCTAATTTTGGTCTTAGCCTTCAATCTCTGAGCATTGTAGAGGCCGCCATCTGAGCGTGAGTGAATGTATATACCACCATCCTGATCACGAAATGCATATTTCAGTAGAAGTGAAAAGTATATTCCAAAGAGGGTGGGAGCTAGTACACAACCTTGCTTAACTCCACTCTTGATTTCAAATTCTTCAGAAGTTGCACTATCAAACTTGATTATACCCTTCATGCCTGTGTGGAACGATTCCACAATGGACAGAAGAGTTGGTGGGCAGCCAATCTTCTTTAGTGCCTTGAACAGACCCTCACGACTGACCAAATCAAATGCCTTTGTGAGGTCGATGAAGGCAATAAACAGTGGTTGATTCTGTTCACGGCATTTTTCTTGCATTTGTCGCAATGAGAATATCATATCAGTGGTAGACCGGTTCTGTCGAAAGCCACACTGTGATTCGGGGTAGACTTGATCTCCTAGGACTTGAAGTCTGCGCAGAACAATTCTGGCAAAATACTTTTCCAACAATACACAGAAGTGAGATACCCCTATAGTTGTTACAGTCGCTCCGATCACCCTTGTTCTTGTACAGCGTTATGATGTTTGAATCTTTGAAATCCTGTGGGACTTATCCTTCACGCCAGCATAGCTCTATTAGCTGGTGGATCTGTAGAGTGAGTGTGTCTTGCCCACTCCTGATAACCTCTATTGGAATCCAATCCTTACCTGGAGCCTTGTCAGATGCAAGTTCATGTATAGCACACTTAACTTCTGTTATGGTGGGAAGTGTGTCCTGGTGGTCAAGAGTTGGCAGGGCCTCTATGGCGTTGAGGGCATCATCCGCTAGTTTGGTCTCACTTGAGTAAAGCTCCAAATAGTGCTCTACCCATCTGTCCATCTGCTGTTTCTTATCAGTGATGATTTCTCCAGTCAAGGTTTTCAGCGGTGCACTTCTTTTGATCACTGGACCACAGGCTTTCTTTATTCCTTCATACATGCTTCTTATGTCTCCCTTATCACTTGCGATTTGAATGGACTCACATAACTTGATCCAATAATCATTTGCACACTGCCTGGCAGCCTTTTGCACATCCTTCCTAGCTTGCCTTAGCTCACTCAGAGTGTTACGCGTTGGTCTTTCCGTGTTTCTTAAGAGAGCTTTCTTCTTCTTATCAATCAAGGGCTGCAGAGTCTCACTGTTGGCCGCAAACCAGTCCTGCCTCTTATGATCCACAGTGCCGTAAACCCCTACGGCAGTTTTATAAAGAGGTTCCTTAATTTGACCCCACTTTTCATTTACTGTACAATTTTCTGGTATATCAGTGAAAGCGTCTTCAAGTTGCTGTTGAAACTGAAAGCACTTTTCAGGATCCTGAGTGTTAATAATATTAATCCTGGGGCTAGATTTGTGTTTAGCTGTGTAGATTCTCTTTGGTCTCAGTCTAACTCTTGCAACAACCAAAGAATGATCTGTATCACAGTCAGCACTGTGGTAACTACGAGTCAATGATATATGGTTCAGATGTTGTCTCCGTGTGATGATGAAGTCCAGCTGGTGCCAATGGTCGGATCTTGGATGTTTCCATGTGACCTTATGCATCTCTTTTGTTTTAAAAAAAGAGTTTGTAATACATAGGTCATTACTGGTGCAATGCTCCAGCAGCCTTTGGCCATTTTCATTCATGCGACCGATGTTGTATTTTCCAAGGGACACTGGCCATGAACTCGAGTCCTTGCCCACACGAGCATTGAAATCACCGAGCATATAAATGTAGTCAGATTTTGGAACTGCCTTGATCACGGAGTCTAACTCCTCATAGAACAAATCCTTCACATCATCAGAGGAATCGAGTGTCGGTGCATATGCAGTAATAATGGTGGCAAACCCACAAGAGGTTGCCAAGCGCAGGGATAATAGTCTTTCATTTCCTCCTGCTGGAATTTCAATCATTCCCAGTAGCGAATTCTTCACTGCAAAGCCCACACCGTGTTGCCTTTTTTCTGCCTGCCCTCTACCCTTCCAGAAAAAGGTGTAGTTGTTTTCCCTGAGTGACCCTTCCTCAGCGAGGCGAGTCTCCTGCAGGCCAGCAATATCAATGTTAAGACGATTGAGTTCGGCATCAATCACAGCCGTTTTTCTCACATCGTCAATATTGGTCAAGTCAGTGGAAAATCCTGGACACATGGTTCTCACGTTCCAGGTTGCAAGCCGTAGCTTGAGGTTTCTATTTTTATTTTTGTTTGTACCTGGTGCATTGGTTTTACAGCCTGCGATTCAGATTTTGTCCTAGCCCCAAGCACCCATTGAAGCAGGCAGGCTGTGGCGGATCAGCACCCAATTGGCTGGGGGCTGCCCAGCTTGAGGCGGGCGGTAGCTGATCAGTGACACCTATAGGTGTCTCCCACCGTCAGAGGCAACGCGTGGCGCCCCATGTCTACGCCAACTGACAAGGACTTATAACCCGTAACAGTTGCCTCTCGCTTTGATTCCGAGACCAGTTAAGACCAGGGATGGAGTTATTGCCTCTCCATAGCACAAAGCCTGGGCTAAAATATAGAGGTCATGTGTTGCCCATGCAGCATGATCCCTCTCTCGGCCTGCCTTGTTCACTCCAGAGGAAAGGTAACATCCCTACATCTGGAACAAGACAAGCTGCAGAAGCTGCCGGATCAGCAAAGCAATGCTCTAACTGTCCGCCTGTCGGAGCTTCGATCCTAGACCAGTCGCCAACCAGGGCTTAGGGCCTGGTCTGCCCTGCCATGACAATTTTGTCTTTAGCTTGCATTTCCTCGCACCAGGGTAAGGCTTGTACCCTCCCAATTGCGCTCTTCCGCCCGAAGCCGTTGGCACAATGTGGGGTGTCGGGTTTGGTAAGCGCCGCCCAACGTTCGGCGCTAACAGAAACCAGGTAGTACCGTCTACTGTTATACGGTAGCTCAGTCATATCTGACTAAGACCTGACTGACATATAGAAATATATATATATTGGAATAGAAAGACAACGACAGAAGAATTTTGAGTCGTGTTATGGCACAGACTTTTGTCAGCAGACGAGCTGATACATGCAGTTGGAGATGGCAAAATTCAGACTTAATGCACTACAGACAGACATACAGTCACACAAAAATACACCCATACATCCATTCATACCTGAATATATATATATATATATATATATATATATATATATATATATATATATATATATATATATATATATATATATATATATATATATACATTGTTTTGTGAAAATGAAGAACATACACATATTGTTTTGTGGAAATACAGAACATACACATATTGTTTTGAAGAAATACAGAACATACACATATTGGTTTGTAGAAATACAGAACATACACATATTGTTTTGTGGAAATACAGATCAATCAATCGTGTGCCATGCGGAAAGCGTGGGCGGTCATGACTCACAATTTCACTCGATTACCAGAGTCGTGGATCAGTTCAGTGTTCCTGTCTCGACCATGCCATGTGGCCAAGCCATCCAGGTAGTTACTTCTCGGTAATTTCTCTAATCAATTTACGATTTTCATTTGTTTCATGTAGTACATGGTCATTGGTCTTTCTGTCTGTCCGTGGTATTCTTTTCATTTTCCTAAGAAACCACAGTTCTGCAGCCTTCAGATGTTTTTTAGCTTGACTGCTCATTGTCCAAGTTTCACATCCATACAAAAGAACAGGCTCTATGTATCCCCTCAACACTCTTTTTCTCGTTTCAATTGACATCTTTTTATTAGTCAGTATGTTTTTCATCTTGCTAAAGGCTACGTTCGCCATGGCGATTCTTGTTCTAATCTCTTCAAAGCATTTCCCATCAGATGTTATGACTGTTCCAAGATAATTGTACCGATTCACTTGTTGAATAGCATTCCCATTTCCGTATTTAATTCTACATTATCGTCCGTTGGCTCCGACGCTACATGGCAATTTCTCTCTCCTAAACCATAGTTTCCTACTGTGTATCTATCACATTGCTTTCTTACTTTTGCATTGAAGTCTCCAATTGTGAGGTTTATTTCTGAAATTTTACATTTCTTAAAAGCAGACGCTATGTCATTATAAAATTCCTCTACAATGTCTTCACTGGAGTCCCCTGTTGGGGCATATACTTGAATAACATTTATGCTAAAAGATCTGCCGCTTAATTTAACAAGTAGAGCTCTGTCTGACACGGCCCAATATCCTTGAACAGATTTTGATGTTTGCTGGTCCAAGATAATTTCTACCCCACATTGTAGATCTCCTCCAAAAGAAATAATCTTAAAATCTTCATCTATCTTAATGCCTGCCCCAGTCCATCTCGTTTCGCACATCCCTAAAATATTAATTTTCTCTCTTTCCATTTCTTGTTTGATGTTATCTAATTTTTCGTCGTCGTTTAACGTCCCAACATTCGATGTTGCTAATTTTAATGTCTCTGTCCTTGTCTTGCGATGATCTGTCTTTAGGCGAATCATAATGAACTAGGCACTTTTAAAGAAGGTAGTTTGCCGTTGCTTTCCTTCCTGTAAGTAACCATACTGGTCGGTGACACCAGCCGTTGTCTCGTGAAAGAAATCTTCTGCCTACCGTCGCGAAACTTGAGACCATAACCAACAACTATCTGTCGGCCTCCCTCAAAATTTCATCCACCACCTACCTTCCGTGGCTTCTTTTGAACACTTCCAATAAACGAATACGAAATAACACCACATCATCCACAGGGAAACACTAAAAACAGCGTCTCCCGAGGAATGAACGTTTCGGGTCAATCATGTCCCGCTTACACATCTTTGTATTGTAGCATAGGCCGACCCTGAACGCGTTAGGTCGTCGCCATTTTTGATAATATACAGAACATACACATATTGTTTTGTGGAAATACAGAATATACGCATATTGTTTTGTGAAAATAAAAACATACATTTATTTGCGTAAGAAAAATATTGTACACATACGGTTGGCGAAATAAAAGAACAAACTCATAATGACACTGCATATGTTGAGAATTTTATTAGCCACATAACCCAATGTATTTGTCTCTTCATAACAATTTGTACCTAACATATGCTTCTAAATTACTAATACCATTCTGTTGGGCAAACATAAGGTTACTTAAATGGCATGAGAAATAAATTAACAGACATTCATAAACACTTATAGAAGTATAGGTGCTGTGTTGAGTTGAATAAAGAACCGACATAACATCACTCGGGGCATTCCCATACGTGCTCAGTCCTCATTTTCAACAGCCAGCGAAGAGTGGCAATACTAATGGTACATGTTGCAGTGTGATCATGTGTCCGTCTGGCCTTTCCTCGAAGAACTGAGGAAATAAATATAGATTAGAGAAACTACTTGACAATACACGTGTCGGTGTGAAGACATGTCCATTGATCGCGTCATGTGTTGGTTATTGAACAAGCAAGAGATGTGGATATATAGGCGAATATGCTAATCTAGACATTTAGTAATTCAAGATGGCGGTGTAAACCGCGTCGCTCGATTCAGAGATTAATCATGTGTTCTGTGCGTGTTTCTTAACATCATTTTGTTCCAATAAGGATGAACCTACGACAGGTCCAGCAAACCAGTAGGGAATTTATTTGTTCAAGAACTATTGCTCGAGAATTATGGAGGAAATTGAAAGAAAAATGCAGCTCTATCATCAGCGTTCACGCCGGAAACGACACACCGAAGCGACACAACAACAAGCGACTAACGACGACTACTGCTACATTTCGACATACTTCAAATAGAAAGGAGATTTTTGCAACTTGGAATGTTACAGGTCTAGGACATAAGGAACCAGCTCTCGTAGAGTTCATGAAACAATCAAATATTTAATTATTAGGACTCGCAGACACTAGGAAAAAGGGGCAGAACACGAAAAGAACACACGAAGGTTACGTTCTTATATGGAGTGGCGTCGATCAGCGAGCTACAGCTAAACATGGCGTGGGATTCTTGTTGCATCCAGACAAAGCGAAAGCCATTATCAACACTACATTTATATCAGAAAGGATAATACTAGTACAGATCAAAGAAGGAAATACAGGGGCGTCACAAGGGGGTGCGGGGGGGGGGGGTGCGGGCCGCACCGGGTGACACCATCAAGGGGTGACACCAAAATAAAAAAATTGCAAATTTGACAAAGCAGACATAGCAAAATAACAAAAATTTAACTTTGTCCGAGTTTGTCGAAGTTCTTTATTTATGTTTTACCTGAAATATTGAAGTTATATTGTTCAATTTGTTTTCTTTCTTATGTCCTTATTAACTTTTTGACTTATTTTACAAACATTACTATATGCGATTATATATGGTACAGGAACACTCGGAAGAAGACCATGGTGAAAGTCTAGAGGGGTGACACCAAGAGTTTACCGCACTGGGTGACACCAACCCCAGTGACGCCACTGAGGAAATCGAACAACAACATTTATACAAACATACGCCCCATGTAATGACAATTACAGCGACGAAGACAAAGACGAATATTTTGATAAACTTGCAGACACGTTAAATAATGTCAAGGAGACTGATGAACTAGTTGTGATGGGTGATTTTAACGGACGAATAGGAACACGAAGAACACCGTGGGAGGATTGCATGGGGCCATTTAGTGACACAGAGACTGATTGTAACAGCAATGGTCAACATCTACTCAACATATGTTCGGAACATGGACTAATAATAGCACATAGTTTTTTTCAACATCGTCGTAGCCACACCAAAACCTGGTATAAATGGAATGACTTAGACCAAGCATCTCAAATTGACTTTATTCTAATTAGGAAATCAGACAGAAGGCTACTATTAGATTCAAGAGCACTCCCAAATACAGATGTTGATACTGATCACAAACCAGTCATAATTAAAAAGATTTCATCACACAGGAAAATAAGAAACAAAAAGGTAACAACACATGTCATCAATTATAGGAGACTGCAGGAAAATACAGTTAAAGACGAATTCAATCAAGAAATCCAAAACCTACATAAGAACATCCCTGATGATCACTCAAGCGTAGATAAGGAATGGACATGTTTCAAGGCTGCCATGCTAGACACACTGAAAAATAAATGTGGAACAAAGAAATTAGGGCAGGACAAAAGATTAAGAACAGCCTGGTGGAACAACGAAGTTAAAGATAGCATACTCAAAAAGAAGGTAGCATTCAAAAAGTGGATCACAACTAAATCTGAACAGGACTATATTACTTATAGAATAGCACGACGTAATGCCAAACGAACAATTAGAGCACCTAGAGATGAATCCTGGAGAATATACGGTGATGGTTAATCCACAACAAAGACTAGCAAGGTGGGCAGGATACTTTCAAGAACTACTTAACCCCACACATAACATAGAGAACCTCACTTTTGTGCCCAAATGCCAGGGACAGCAAGAACCAAATCTCATACCTGCAGAGGTCAAAGCAGCTATACAGAAAAGTCCTAAAAACAAATCACCAGGTCCAGATGGAATAACCACAGAGGCTATTCAGGCCTGTGGGGAAACAGGAGCTAACAAAACTTTTTAACATAGCATGGGAAGAAAGAAAAGTCCCAGATGATTGGCAACAGGCAATAATAGTACCAATATGGAAAAAGAAAGGCAATACGAGAGAGTGCGAAACATACAGAGGTATATCACTCCTGAGCCATATAGGGAAAATGTATGCAAAACTTTTGGAACAAAGAGCTAGACCAATAGTTGAACAACAGTTAAGCAAAGCACAATTCGGTTTTCGGAAAGGTAAAAGTTGCACTGATGCATTATTTACACTTAGACAAATTTGTGAAATAACTATCGAATATAGTGACCAGCAGAATATTGTGTTTGTGGATCAGGAAAAGGCTTTCGATAGAGTAGACAGATACAAATTATGGACCATTCTTGAAGACTATGGGATAGAAGGGCAACTGCTAGAAAACATCATAGCCATGTACCACTCGAGCCAAAGTGCAGTAAGAACACAAGAAGGTATATCAAATATGTTCACAGTCAATACAGGAGTGAGACAGGGATGTGTGCTCTCTCCCCTGCTATTCAATATCTACATGGACAGAATTTCTAAAGAAGCAAGTCTCGACAGAACAGATTCAGAAAATTTAGAACTCTTTACTCCAGATGAAACAACTGACCCACAAGGAATAAATAAACTTCTATTTGCAGACGATCAGTGCCTGTTTTACAGCGATGAGGGCAGACTACAAGATCATATTACTAATCTGAGTTCAACCTGCAGCAGATACAATATGAGTATAAACACAGCCAAAACCGAAGTAATGCAAGTTAGCAGATCGCCAGGCCCACTAAATATACAGATAAATAACACACCTCTGAAACAAGTTAAAGAATTCAAATACCTTGGAAGTATGATCACAGAAGATGGCAGATTGGACAGAGAAATTGAAATCAGATGTCAAAAAGCTAGTGCACTTACATATCAACTATCACCCTTACTGAAACATCCAAACATACTCATGTCCGCAAAACGACAGATAATAAACAGCATATTCACACCAACCCTATGCTATCAATCTCAAACCTGGACTTTATCCAAATTACACCTTCGCAAAATCAACACCTGCGAAATGAGATGCCTGAGGAGAGCTGCCAACTTAACAATCCGAGACCGAGTAAGAAATGCTACTATCAGACAGACTGTGGGATCAACACCTTGTGCCACATTTATTGAAAGACAGAAGATCAAGTGGTTTGGCCATGTCGTTAGAATGCAACATCAGCAACTACCATCACTGGCCTTACATCAAAGATCGTCTGCGACGAGACCACGAGGACGTCCAAGAAGAAAATGGATTGACGACATCAGAGACATTGTACAACCACACGGAATGACACTAGCCAGTGCCGTCCACCGGCCGCTGGAACGCAAATTATTCCTCGCCACGACGCTTGACGGCATAAGTGGAAGATGATGATGATGATGAGTCATTGATCTCTCTCTCTCTCTCTCTCTCTCTCTCTCTCTCTCTCTCTCTCTCTCTCTCTCTCTCTCTCTGTCTGTATTTGTGGGTGGGGTATGTGTGTTGGTGGGGATGTGTCTGAAGTGGGGCATGTGTGGTGGGGATGTGTGATTGGGGTGTGTGTGGGTGGGTGGTGGATATGTGGGTGGGTTAGAGTGTGTGGGTTGGAGGATGGGTAGGGGATGTGTGTGTGGAATATTGCGAGATGTGTAGGTGGGTAGGGGATATGGGTGGATGCGGGATATGTGTGTGGGTAGGTGCGGTATGTGTGGGTCTGTGGAGAGTGGATGTGTTAATGTGTGTGTATGTGCGTGGGCATGTGTGTGAGTATTTGTGTATAAAAGAAGGGAGAGAGAGAGAGAGAGAGAGAGAGTTGAGCGCACGCATGTCATGTAACATGCCATTCCATATATTTTGTGTATTCTCATCTTGCATATTATCTTTTTGAATGCCACTTTATTTTATCATGTATAATATAAACACATGTATTGTACTGTAGAATGAGTGAGAGTGAGTGAGTGAGGGAGAGAGTGAGTGAGTGTGAGAGTGAGTGTGTGTTTGAGTGTGTGTGTGTATATGTGTGTGTGCCTGTCTTTATGTGTGGGAGCGTCACATTGTTTACGTTACACAATGTATGTGTACACATTTGTTTCTATTTTATACATTCTTGTGAGATGCTCATGATAATCGTCAGTGTATGTATGTAAAGTGTGGGAGTTTGTTCACATTAGTTTCAGTGATTATGTGAGGCATCATGTATGTGTCTAGATGTGAGGATGTGTGTGTGTGTGGATGTGTGTTTGTGGGGGATGTGTGTGTGGGGTATGTGTGTGGGGGATGTGTGTATAGTGTGGGTATGTGTGAGGGTGTGGGTAGATGTGTGTGGGTTAGGGGATGGATGTGTGGGTGGGGGTATGTGTGTATGTGGGGGAATGTTTGTGTGGCTGGGGAGATGTGTGTGGGTCGGGGATGTGTGTAAGTGAATGGGGGGTGTGTGTGTGTGTGTGTGTGTGTGTGGGATGTGCTGGTGGACGAGAGATGTGTGGGTGGATGGGGAGATGTGTGGGTTATGGATGTGTGTGTGCGGGATGCAAGGGTGGGTGGGAAAGTGTGCGGGTCGATGGGTGTGTGTGTGTGTGTGGATCAGGGACGCGTGGATTGAGGATGTGTGTGTGTGCGGATGTGTGAGTGAGGGTATGTGTTTGGATGGATGGGGGTGTTGGTGTTCGTGGGTATTGGGATGTGTGGTTTTTTTTGGGTAGGGATGTGTGGTGAAGTGTGTAGGTGGTGTGGGGTAGGTGTGGGGGTATGTGTATGGATGGGGCTTGAGTATGGGTGGGGTATATGTGTATGGGTGGGGGATGTGTGGGTGGATCGATGATGCATGTGTGGGTGGTGAGGTGTGCGTGGGAGGTGCGTGTGAGTGGATGGGGGATATGTTGGTGTGTGGGGAGATATGTGTCTGGGTGGGGATGTGTGGGTGGGGATGCGTGTCGGGGATGTATGTATGGGTGGGGAGATGTTTGTGGTGGGGATGTGTGTGTATGGATAGGGGTGTGTGTGGGTGAGGGATGTGTGGTTAAGGGATGTGAAGTTGCGGGATGGGTGATTGAGGGGTGGGTGGAGGATGGGTGGTTGGGTGAGTGCGTGTAATTTGGGGAAAGTGTGTGTGGGTTGGTGAGGGATGTGTGGGTTGGTGGGGGAGATTGTGTTGGAGGGGGGTGTGTGTAAGTGGGGGATGTGTGGGCGTGTGCAGGTTATGTGTATGGGTAGGTGCGGGATGTGTGCGTTGGCGGAGAGATGTGCGAGTTGGTGGGGGATGTGTAGTTAGGGATGTGTGTATGGCTGGGTGTTTTGGGGTGTCTGGGTGGGTTGTGGAGGATATATGGGTTGGTGTGTGTTGGTGGGTTATGGGATGGGTGAGGGTGTGATTGTGGTGGGGAGATATGTGTAGGTGGGGGATGTGTGTGATGGGAGATGTGTGGCTGGGTGCATTTGTGTGTGCCTGCCTGTAAGTGGGTCGGTGGGGGATGTGTGTGTGGGATGTGTGGGTGGGATGTGTGGGTGGTGGGGAGTTGTGTGTAGGTGGGGATTGCGTTGTTGGGGGATGTGTGGGTGGGGGATGGGTGGGTGTGGGCATGTATGTGTGCCTGGGGGTGTGTGTGTGGCTGGGTGAGGGATGTGTGTGTGGGGGATGTGTGGTGAGTGAGGTATGTATGGGTTGGTTGGGGATGTGTGGGTGGGTGGGTGGGTGGGTGGGGAATGTGTCTCATAACGTGATAATATGCATTGTTTATGTTTACAAAATTTATTTGACAATGTACTTTTCCTGTGTGAATGTATCATCACTATTGATGAACGAAAGATGAGTGGTTGGAACAGCCGAATGTAAGAATGGCCTGCGTGTCCAATATGTTACCCTTTGAAAATAAAGTTCGTTCGTTTGTTTGTTCGTTCGTTCGTTCTCTCTCGTTCGTTCACTCTCTTTCCCTCTCTCTCTCTCTCTTTCTCTCTCTCTCTCTCGCTTACTCTCTCACTCGTTCTGTCTCACTCTATCTCTCTCATTCTCTCTCGCTCTCTCTTCTCTCTCGCGCACTGTCTCTCTGTGTGTGTATATGGGTAGGGGCGTGGGGTTAAGGGATGTGTGGCCGGGGGAATGGGTGGATGGAGGATGTGTGGTTGGGTAGAGGATGTGTGGTTGGGTAGAGGATGTGTGGGTGGGTGATTGTATATAAGTAAGGGTGTGTGGTTAAGGAATGTTTTGTTGGGGGATGGGTGGGTAGAGGATGTGTGGGTGGGTATAGGATATGTGGGTGGGTGAGTGTGTGCAGGTTAGGAGATGGTGGGGGATGTTTGTAGGTGTGGGCTCGGGATCTGTGAGTGGGCTGGGGGAGATGGGAGATTATGTGGGTGAGTGCGGAATTTGTGTGTGGGTAGGTGCGGAATATGTGAGGTGACGGGAAGATGTGTGTGTGGCTGAGGAATGTGTGTTTGGTTGGGTGATTGGAGGTGTGTGGGTGGAGGAGGATATTGGGTGAGTGATTGTTGGTGGGAAATGGGACGGGTAGAGGATATGTGAGTGGGTGGGGAGATGTATGTAGGTGGGGGATGTGTGGGTTATTGAATGTATGTGTGCTTGGGGTGTGGGTGGATGGGATGTGTGGTGGGTGAGAGGTGTGTGTGGGTGGGGAGATGTGTAGGTGTAAGGATGTGGTGGATGGGTGGGGGAATGTATTGTATGTGTGTGTGGTTGGGTGGGGGAGTTGGAGTGAATGGGGGATGTGTATGTGGGTAGTGGATGTGTCTCATAACATAGTAATATGCATTGTTTATGTTTACAAAATTCATGTGACAATGTCTTTTTTCCTATGCACTGTTGATGAAAGAAAGATGAGTGATTGGAAGGGCCGAATGTAAGACGGGCCTGCGTGCCCAATTTGTTACCCTTTGAAAATAAAGTCTGTTCGTTCGTTCGTTCGTTCTATCTGACTCACTGACTATCTTTGTCTCTCTCTGTCTCTCTATTCTCTCTCGCTCCCTCTGTCTCTTTCCATAACAGAGAGAGAGAGAGAGAGAGAGAGAGAGAGAGAGAGAGAGAGAGAGAGAGAGAGAGAGAGAGAGGACGGGGGATGATGCATGTATGTATAAGGAAAATAAGTTAGTGAGTTTATGATTGTGTGTGAGTATGTTTATGCGAAGGAAAGTGTATATTGTGTTATTGAGTGGGTGGTCTGTAAATAATATAAGTAAGTATACAGGTATGCATGTATGTAGTTATGTAAGTGTGTGTAAATGTGTCTGCCTGCCTGTCTCATAACATGGTGATATGCATTGTTTATGTTTACAACATACATTTGACAATGTTTTACCCCTACGTGAATGTGTCATTCGCAAAAGATAATTAATGTAAGAAAGATTAGTTATAGGAAGTGCTGAATGTAAGACAGGCCAAATTTTTTACCCTTAAAAGATAAAGTTCGTTCGTTCGTTGTTTCGTTCATTCTCTCTCTCTCTCTCTCTCTCTCTCTCTCTCTCTCTCTCTCTCTCTCTCTCTCTCTCTCTCTCTCTCTCTCTCTCTCTCTCTCTCTCTCTCGTTCTCCCACATTGGTACTAAACTGGATACAGGACAGAGACAACATATTCTGGATGGATTAAGGCTTTGGCATGGAGGAATATCATCTGCTGTTGAGTTGATCCGGAAAGAGAGAGATAGCGTGGGAGAGAGAGAGAGAGTGAGAAAGAGAGAGAGAGAGAGAGAGAGAGAGAGAGAGAGAGAGAGAGAGAGAGAGAGAGAGAGAGAGAATGTGTGTATTTTTGTGTGTGTGAGTGATGAGATAGAAAGATGAACAGCCAAGCCTTTTAGCAAGTCACCTTCTAATGATAATTATTTATATGGCTTATACACGACGAACCGCATGTGTACCTAAATCTAGGCGCTGAGACAATGAGAAGGTGACAGGTTCGAATATCATACTGACCATACTTTGGATTTCAACCGTTATATTGTCCGCTGTAACCACTAGTTTCTGTAAGATCTTTCTACTTCTAGAAGTGTTAGTCAATACTTTATAATGTCTGTCTCACGCTTTACTATTCTGCTATATATTTTGTTAAAACTTTGTTTATAATCAAATATGTGATACATATATGGTGGTCGAATCAACAAATGCATGTTTTCAGATTTTAGGAGACTCTTTGTTCTTTTCCATTGTCAACATCCTGTGAAATATAGAAGAAATATATTTCAGTTTCACAACTGATTATCAATATACATATATACATAATATATATGAGTCAGTGTTAGTGAGATATGACTGAGCTACCGTATGTAGGCGGTACTGAATGGTGGGCGATGTTCATCTAACCCGACACTCCACATTGTGCCAACGGCTTCGGGCGGAGGAGTGCAACTGGGAGGATACATGCCTTATCCTGGTGCGAGGAAATGCAACCTAATGACTAAATGTAGTAGCAGTACAGGACAGGTTCCAATACCTTTTCAGCAATTGGTCTATAATCGGAGCTCTGACAGGTGGACAGTTAGAGCATTGTTTTGCTGATCCGGCAACTTATGCAGCTTGCCTTGTTCCAGATGTGTTGGTGTTACCTTTCACCTGGAGTAGACTTGACAGGCCTTGAGAGGGATCGTGCTGCATAGGCAAGCAATTCAGCCCAGGCGTTGTGCTATAGATATGTATGACTCCATCCCTGAATCCCGCTATAGGTTTTTGCTATAATGTATTGTTTGAAGCACAATTTAACAAGCTATCGTCAAGACGGCCAGATACCAGTAGTAGACGTATGTACATCACACAAGCTGTAGCCGCGGTAGCGATGTGCCTGACAGGTGTTTCCAATAGCCTGTTTGTCACGAGTTCGAATCCACATTTACGCCAGTTATTCAAATGGACTTTTCCTCATAGGACGACCTAGCCTAAGGTGGGTCCTGAACATGTCCTATGATTGCTGACGTGATACTGACAACAGCACCCTTTTTGATCTTCTCATGGTCGATGGAAATATGGCGCTAACACAATATAGTCTATAGGTCTCAATGCGTGTACTCGTAAAAGATGTCTTTACATCAGTGGTTCTCAACCGATGGGGAATTCCCCCCTCCCCCATGGGTTTCCAGGGGGGGGGGGGGGAATTAAGATTATTTCAAGATAGCGTTAATACAAGAACAAATTACTTGATATTGTTTTTCCCTCCATACTTTACTTTTCTGTAGGTCTTGTCCTTCTGCAATTCGTTTTATAACGTACATAGGCCAGCAAATAACGTGTTATTTAGACATCTAGACTTGTTCTAGTATGTGTTATTAAATTTGGCTTCTATGTTTACATATTCTATGTAGGGGCGGGGGTGGGGGATTTATAGGGATGAAATACGAAAGGGGGGAATGACATTCTGAACATATGGTGAAGGGGTGCATGGGCCAAAAAAGTTTGAGAACCACTGCTTTACATTATTTTAAAATGGATACCAGGAAATTAATAGGATAGTAAAGGCAGCAGGAGTGAGACCAACTACAACACCCACCTATTGGCGAATGGTCTATAAAGTAAGCAGGGCCGTGAGTTAGTTTTTCTCATTATGATGCAGATCTTAGAAATGCCGCCCCTTAATGATGCAAGTCTTCGAAATGCCACCCCATCCCCTTCGCTGCTTATGCAACCCCATTAAGGTGCCGCCTAATGCGGCGCCTCTCCGTATCATGGCACGGCACGACTCTTAAAGTAAGAGTCTAACACCATATGCCCAATATCCTTCAGCTTCTAAAGATGTCCTCTATATGACCTACCAATTGTTAGGAATGTCTAAATATAGAAATTACAATATCTGTAAGTATTTATAGCTGCCTTAACTTCCAGCTGCCGGTCTCTCTGGTCTAGAGGTTACACGACTTTCTCCGTAACCCCGTATACTCTCGTAAGTAACGTGACGTTGCGCGAGAATTGGTAGCGGTTCTCTCCGCGTCGTTAACTTACGGGGTATTGAGCCGGTCGCTCAGAAAGCAATGGCAAACTACTGAGCGTAATCTTGCCAAGGAGTCAACAATCAGCTGAAAGATGCTGATGTTGACAGCGATGTCCTGTAAAAATATATGGGGAAAAAAAAACACTTCCAGCTCATTCATGTTTTCTTCTTCCACTTTTTCTGTCTCCCACCTTCTCTTCTTCTTCTGTTTCCTCTTTTTCTTCGACGTCGCAGACTGTTTTGCTTTGTTTTATTACTGAAACAAATAACTTCTGTTGTTGCCGTTGGTGGTGTCTCCTGGCCTGCTATGCCTCTCTAATCTTCGACATTTCCTCCCTCTTCTTACACCAAGGCCTGTTTGCCAGTGTTAGTTGACACTTATTTAGTGATTCGAGATTGCAGTGTGGATGACCGCAGCCACTATAAACTCATGTGGGTTGTCTCTCACCAATGCCAGATATAAGTGAATGTGTATTACATATATTATGGAAGTTATTTCCCCTGCCTGGGAACATTATTATGAGTTGAGCATGACCTTGGCAACATCATTAAGTGTTGTACATGACCTCCCCTGTTTAGGAACGTTGTTAAGAGTTGTAAATGACCCCCCCCCCCCCCCCCCTCTCCCTGTCTGGGAACATCCTTATAATATGTGTGTGACCTCCCCTTTCTCATCAATTACCCACTCACCCGCCAAGTCACAACCTTGCTCTGTTCAGCTGTGGTAGAGCTGTAGCTTAACACTTGCCTGCTGACCTGGTGGTCAGTGGTTCGATCCGCAGCAGGGATAATTCGAATTTTAAAAAAACTGACCTGGGCTCCCAAGTCTATTCAGACTAACATTGGTACTACACATATCCTGTGAAGTAAAATCGGCCGGTGTGACACTGAACACCTCACCCACCGAGTGGCGAGTTGGTGTATCATAATATGGGTCTTGCACCGTATGTCCGAGGCTCCTTTATGGCGTGTACAACGGCCCATTACTTACTTCAGTTCAGACGCCGAGTTGACGGTCAGTTCTGACGGATGCTCGGCGCCGCTTAGGTAGTATAGTCACCTCGTTTCTCTGTTGTCGCTCGTCTATCACTGAATATTAGTTGCATGTCATTTTACAGGGCCTCACACCAACTCAATCATTTTCTGTTATTTGTGATTTTCTAGTCAATTTTAGGTAAAGTGTTCGGCCACTACTTGATGAATAGTTGATTCTTATACCATTGTGACAAGCAACGCCTTGAGATATGCTCCTGACCTGCTAAGGCTGACTTTGAACCCGGTATGTTGATATTGTGAAACTGCGCTCTCTACTCCTACGCACAGACGGCGACACATCTACCACTAGATCAGTGTTCTACACCTTTTTTGTCCCATGCATCCCTTCACCATATGTTCAGAATGTCACACCCACCCCACCCCCACAGTATACGTAAAAATTGAAGCTAAATTTAAAAACACATACTAGAAAAAGTCTAGACGTCTACATAAAACGTCATTTGCGGGTATACTTACGTTATACAACGAATTTCAGAAGGGCGAGAAGTACAGAACCGTAAAGTATGGAGGGAAAAACAATTTAAAGTAATCAGTGCTTGTATTAACGCGATCTTGAAGAAGGCTTACCCCCCCCCCCCTTCCCCCCCCCCCCCCCCCCCCCCACTAGACTGTGCGGTAACAGTGTTTCCCCCACTGAGCTGAGATATTGAAACCCTGGTGGCTCTTCTCTGACCCTCCATGACGCCCGAGAGTAAGTCAACAGAGGGTCCTTGTTCACGTCATGAGGTATGTTGGGTATATGGTGTTACACCTATATGTTTAGGTATATGATGCTTTCGCCATATATTTTGAACGATCGGCACCAAAGAGGTGTTTAGTCAATATGTATTTTCTGGCACATAATTTATTCTATGTCCATCTGGAAAAATCCCCGACTGCAAGAGGATTCGAACACATGAACAGCATATAGGCAATGACAGAGTCAAAGCCACTGCTCCTCTTCTTCTGCTACTTCGTTCACCTTCAATATGAGTTAACGCAACGAAAGCAGCAGTCAATTAAAATAGAGCAAGTTTAAGCCAACATATGTGTCTATGTTCTACATATGTTGAACACTCCTGCAACAAATGTTTAGCTGTCATTTTACCAGTTCCACAGTTATATTCACCAATACCTCCTATTTTCAGTTGATTAAACATGTGGCACTTCAGCTTGTTGTGAGCTGTTCATAGTCTGAAGATTGTAAGTGGTTCTTTTTGATTGAGTTGATAATATGAATAATCTTCTTGGTGACCTGGATGCTCTGATTTCCGTGTGGTTCTATAATTGCTTCTGATAAATCTCTTGACCTCATCATAGGTTATATATTTGTCAGGTTGAGGTTGTCTTCCAATTTCCTTTGCTAATCGGTCGACTTCTTCATTCCCAAGTATTTTTCAGTGAGACGAATCCATTGTATTACAACTCTTTTGGATTTCTGGCATAATTCATAACCGTTGCCCTTAGGTCATCTAATGCTGTACTGTGTTTCTGCTCTTCAGTATTAGACCTTTCTTGTGTATATGCTGCAAATTTCGTCAATACCGCGACCACTATTGTCTGACGTATGACGTATATAATATAACAAAATGAATAATTATTTCATATATTATATACAACCCATACACCCCACATTGTGCCAACGACTTCGGGCGGAAGAGCGCAATTGGGAGGGTACAAGCCTTACCCTGGTGCGAGGAAATGCACCCTAAAGACAAAATGTCATGGCAAGGCATGCCAGGCCCTAAGCCTTGGTTGGCCGCTGGTCTAGGATCGAAGCTCGGACAAGCGGACAGTTAGAGCATTGCTTTGCTGATCCGGCAGGTTCTCCAGCTTGTCTTATTCCAGATGTATTTGTGTTACCTTTCCTCTGGAGTGAACTAGGCAGGCCGAGAGAGGGATCATGCTGCATGGGCAACACATGATCTCTATATTTTAGCCCAGGCTTTGTGCTATGGAGAGGCAATAACTCCAACCCTGGTCTTAACCGGTCTCGCCTCGCTGATAAGGGTCACTCAGGGAAAACAATTAAACATTTGTTTGAAGGGTAGAGGACAGGCAGAAAAAAAGCAACACGTTGTGGGCTTTGCAGAGAAGAATTCGCTACTGGGAATGACTGAAATTCCAGCAGGAGGTAACGAAAGACTATTATCCCGGCGCTTGGCAACCTCTTGTGGCGTTGCCACCATTATTACTGCATATGCACCGACACTCGATTTCTCTGATGATTTGAAGGATTCTTTCTATGACGAGTTAGACTCCGTGATCAAGGCAGTTCCAAAATCCGACTACATTTATATGCTTGGTGATTTCAATGCTCGTGTGGGCAAGGACTCGAGTTCATGGCCAGTGTGCCTTGGAAAATACAACATCGGTCGCATGAATGAAAATGGATAAAGGCTGCTGGAGCATTGCACCAGAAATGACCTATGTATTACAAACTCCTTTTTTAAAACAAAAGAGCTGCATAAAGTCAAATGGAAACATCCAAGTTTCGGCCATTGGCACCAGCTGGACTTCATCATCACACGGAGACAACATCTGAACCATCTATCATTGACTCGAAGTTACCACATTGCCGACTGTGATACGGATCATTCTTTGGTTGTTGCAAGGGTTAGACCGAGACCAAAGAGAATCTTCACAGCTAAACACAAATCTAGCCCCAGGATTAATATTATTAACACTCACGATCCTGAATAGTGCTTTCAGTTTCAACAGCAACTTGAAGACGCTTTCACTAATACACCAGGAAATTGTACATTAAGTGAAAAGTGGGATAAACTTAAGGAAACTCTTTATAAAACTGCCGTAGTGGTTTACGGCACTGTGGATCATAAGAGGCAGGACTGGTTTGCAGCAAACAGCCAGACTCTGCAGCCCTTGATTGATAAAAAGAAGACAGCTCTCTTAAGAAGCAAGGAAAGACCAACGCGTAAAACTCTGAGTGAGCTAAAGCAAGCAATGAAGGATGTGCAAAAGGCTGCCAGGCAGTGTGCAAATGATTATTGGATCACGTTATGTGAGTCCATTCATATCGCAAGTGATAAGGGAAACATAAGAAGCATGTATGAAGGAATAAAGAAACCCTGTGGTCCAATGATCAAATAAAGTGCACCATTGAAAACCTTGACTGGAGAAATAATCAATGATTAGAAACAGCAGATGAACAGATGGGTAGAGCACTATTTGGAGCTTTACTCAAGTGAAACCAAACTAGCGGATTCTGCCCTCAATGCCATAGAGGCCCTACCAACTCTTGACCACCTGGACACACTTCTCATCTTAACAGAAGTTAAGTGTGCTATAAATGAACTTGCATATGGCAAGGCTCCAGGTAAGGATGGGATTCCAATAGAGGTTATCAGGAGTTGTAAAGACACACTCACTGTACAGATCCACCAGCTAATAGAGATATGCTGGCGAGAAGGACAAGTCCCACGGGATTTCAAAGATTCAATCATCATAACACTGTACAAGAACAATGGCGATCGGAGCGACTGCAACAACTATACGGGCATCTCACGTCTGTGTATTGTTGGAAAAGTATTTGCCAGAATTGTTCTGCGCAGACGTCAAGTCCTAGGAGCTCAAGTCTACCCCGAATCACAGTGCGGCTTTCGACACAACCGGTCTACCATCGATATGATATTCTCATTGCGACAAATGCAAGAAAAATGCCGTGAACAGAATCAACCACTGTTTATTGCCTTCATCGACCTCACACAGGCATTTGATTTGGTCTGTCGTGAGGATCTGTTCAAGGCACTAAAGAAGATTGGCGGCCCACCGACTCTTCTCTTGTCCATTGTGGAATCGTTCCACACAGGCATGGAGGGTATAATCAAGTTTGATGGTGCAACTTCTGAGTTTCAAACCAAGAGTGGAATTAAGCAAGGTTGTGTAGTAGCTCCCACCCTCTTTGGAATACACTTTTCACTTCTAATGAAATATGCCTTTCGCGATCAGGATGGTAGTGTATATACATTCACTCGCGCTCAGATGGCTTCATCTGCAATGCTCAGAGATTGAAGGCCAAGACCAAAATTAGGAGGGTACTGATCAGAGAGTTGCTTTTTGCAGATGATGCTGCAGTTACGACCCACTCTGAGGAAGAATTACAAGGTCTACTATCTGCATTCTCCAATGCTTATTCTGAATTTGGTTTAACAATTAGCAAAAAGAAGACACAGATTATGTCACAAGGTGCACATGGGGTACCATCAATCTTTATTGACGACGCCGAACTAGAGATGGTAGACCATTTTACATATCTAGGATCAGTGGTAAATAGCAAATTATCCCTAGATCAGGAAATCAACATCCGGATTGGTAAGGCAGCAACAACAATGAACAGGTTAAGAAAAAGAGTCTGGGAGAACAGGAAGCTTACTGCAAAATCAAAAGTCCTTGTCTATCAAGCCTGTGTCCTTATTACTCTTTGTGGCAGTGAAGCCAGGACAACTTACTCACACCAAGAGAAACGTTTAAACAACTTTCACATGAGGTGTCTGCAAAGAATTCTTGGTATTAAGTGGCAAGACACAATCACAAATACTGAAGTATTGGAAATATTAGGTTGTGTGACGGTTTATTCCATGTTCAGTCCTCGCAGACTTAGATAGATAAGACATCTTAGGAGGATGGATGATGTTAGACTTAGATGGATGAAGGACATCTTTTTTTTGGTGTGAATTACTGATGGGTAAGAGATCTCAGGGTTGGCCTCTACTATGATACAAAGTTGTGTGTAAGCGGGACATGATTGATACAGGCATTGATAATGTACATTGGGAGCAAGTCGCCGCCGAACGTGTTGCATTGAGGGCAAACATCAGAAATGGAATAAAGACAAAGGAGAAACCTATTGCAGATAAGTGACACACTGAGCGTGAGAGATGTATGATGGTGCATGATGGTGAAAATGACCACGTGTTCACATGCACCCACTGTGGACGAACATTTACAGCGCGAATTGGCCTTATCAGTCACATTCGCTGTCGCCATGGGTAATAGTTATTATGCTTTTCTAAAGCACAAACTATCGTCTGTCAAGACGGCAAGGTGCCTGTGATGATATTATATACAGAGATATTGTTTGCAGCCTGCATCAATCACGATGATAGGCGTTGTTATGTTATATACAATCGAACAGTATACTCTATTATTGTTGTTATACAGATGAGGAGCAGCTGGCCGAGTAGCTAGAACTCCGGGTTGTCCTTTAGGAGAACGATGTTCGAATCCTCTATAAGATGTGGATGTTTTCTGTTTCGGGAAAAAAGAAAAGTCCTAACCTGCACAGTTCGTGGTGACTATAACTAACCAGGTGGCTTTAATTCTTCGGGCTTAAGACGCCCCTCCCCACCACCTCCCATGTCCCGCATGGCAACCTACTATTGCCAGTAGATGACCGTTTATTTTTTTACATAAACAGAGATATTCAAATCAATTCAATTCAATTCAATTCAATTCAACTTTATTTTAAAAAGGTTACAAATTGGGCACGCAGGCCCGTCTTGCAATCGGCCCTTCCAACCACTCATCTTTCATTCATCAATAGTGCATGATGCATTCACATAGGAAAATGCATTGTCAAATGAATGTTGAAAACATAAACAATGCATATTACAATGTTATGAGACTCATCCTTCACCCATCCATACAACCTCTTTCCACCCACTTACATCCAAACCCACCTACACACATCCCCATCCACCCACATACTACCCCCACACACCAACCCACACCTCACTCACCCACACATATCACCCACCCATACATACACACCCTTCTTCCACCCACACACACCCCCATCCACGCCAGCCTCCCACACACCCACCTCACCCATCCACCCACAGCCTCACCCAGGCTTATACACCCACACTTACCCACACATATTCCCACCCACACACCCACACACCCACTCACCCACACACACCCACCCAAACACCCACCAACCCATCCCTCCCTATTAACACACATCCCCCCACACACATCTCCCCACAACACACCCATCCCGAAACCTACACACACACACCCACCCACCCATATCTACACACCTCCAACCACCCAGCCACACACTCACCCCCCAACCATACACATTATCCACCCACCAACCCACACAACCCACACAACCCCCACCCACACCCACCCCACCCTCAAACATACACACCCCACCCACCCACACACACCCCACTCACCAACACACACCACCACCTAAGCACCTACCAACCCACCCTTGCCTATTAACACACATACCCACACACACACATCTCCCCGCAAACACACCCATCCCCTAGCCCACACAATCACCCACCCATATCCACACACCTCCAACCACCCAGCCAATCATTCATCCCTCAACCGCTCACACCCCGCACCTGCCTACCCGCACACACATTCCCCACCCACAAACCCACACAACCTCCCCACCCACCAACACCCACACACTTCCTACCATCCATCCTCCCCCCCCCCCCCCACACACACACATCCCTCATCCACAACACATCCCCCACATACACATCTCCCACACATCTCCCCACCCACCTACCCATACATCCACACTACCGGCACATCCCTCACTCACATCCGCATCCCTCACCCACACACACATTCCCCACCCACCCATCCCCAACCCCCACATACATCCCCCTACACACACTCCCTCCACACATACATCCATTTCACACGCATTCCCCGCACTTATACGTCCCCTACATACACTTTCTCACATCTAGACGTGATGCCTTACATAATCACTTAAACTAGCATGAACAATCTCCCACACTTTACATACACGCATACACTGACGACTGTCGTGAGCATTCTCACAAAAATTGTCAAAAATTTGAGAAAAAATTGTACATATACATAGTGTAGCATAAAAAATAGTGATGCAATTCAACTCTCTCATTTTTCTTACACACACACACACACACACACACACACACACACACACACACACGCGCGCATGCACTCACACACGCACTCACTAACTCTCTCACTCACTCTACAGTAATGTACATGTGTTCATATTAAAGGTGACGCAATAAAGTGGCATTAAAAATGATAATATGCAGATGAAAATACACATAAAATATGTAATGGTAATATCATGTTACATGACATGCGTGCGTTCAACTCTATCTCTATCTTACACGCACGCGCACACACACACACACACACACACACACACACACACACACTCGCACTCACAAACACGAATCACTACCACATCCATTCTCCCACTGTCCCCCACCCCCACACATCCCTCTACCCACTCACACATTCCTTCACCAACCCATACATCTCACAACCACCCACACAAACATCCCTTACACATATGCCAACCCACACTCAACTCTCCACTCACACATATCTCAACCCACGCAGACTCGCCAGCACACACATGCTCCACCACCCATCAACACACTCCCAACCACACATACATACCCCTCCCACACACACATCCCGCACCAACCTTACACACAAACACACTATATCTCTCTCACACTCATGTGTGGATGGGTAGGAGATGTGTGAGGAAATGTGTGTGTGGGTGAGGGATATGTCTTTGGGATGTGTGTGGGTGTGGTGTTGTGTGGGAGGGAGATGGGTGTAGATAAATGATGTGTATGTGGATGGGGGTGTGGTTGGGTGTGCGGGTGGGTGAAGGATGTGTGTGAGGGTGGGGGATGTGTGTTTAGATGGGTGGTTGGGGTGTGTGAGTGTGGGTGGGTAGATAGGAGATGTATGTGTTGATGAGTGAGTGAGGGATGTGTGGGTTTTAGTGGTTGAGGGATAAGTACGTGTGCCTATGTATGTGTGACGGGATGAGTGTATGGGTGGGGGATGTGTGTGTGGGTTGTGTGTGCGTGGATGGGAGGTGTGTGTTTGTGAATGGGGGATGTGGTGGGGGGTGGGGATGTGTGTGAGGGATGTGTGTATGGGTGGGGAGATTGTATGTGGGTGGGGATGTGTATGTATATGGGTAGATATTTGTGGTTAAGGGATGTGTGGCTGGGGGATGAGTGGGTGGAGGATGTGTGGTTGGGTAGAGGATGTGTGGGTGGGTGATTGTATATGGGTAAGGGTGTGTGGTTAAGGGATGTTGGGTTGGGGGATAGGTAGATAGAGGATGTGTGGGTGGGTAGAGGATATGTGGGTGGGTGTGTGTGTGTCGGTTAGGAGATGGTGGGGGATGTTTGTATGGGTGGGCTCGGGATCTGTGAGTGGGCTGGGGGAGATGGGAGATTATGTGGGTGGGTGCGGAATTTGTGTGTGGGTAGGTGCGGGATATGTGAGTTAGCTGGGATATGTGTGTGTGAGTGGGGGATGTGTGGCTAAGGAATGTGTGTTTGGCTGGGTGGTTGGAGGTGTGTGAGTGGCGGAGGATATGTGGGTGGGTGATTGTTGGTGGGTAATGGAACGGGTAGAGGATATGTGAGTGGGTGGGGAGATATGTGTAGGTGGATGGATGTGAGTGCGTGGGGATGTGTGGGTTGGGGAATATATGTGTGCTTGGGGTATGGGTGTATGGGATGTGTGGTGGTGGGAGGTGTGTGTGGGTGGAGAGATGTATAGGTGTAGGGATGTTGTGAATGGGTGGGGGCGTGTATGTGTGTCTGGGTTGTGTGTGTGGTTGGGTGGGGGAGTTGGAGTGAATGGGGGATGTGTGGATGGGTGGTGGATGTGTCTCATAACTTAGTAATATGCATTGTTTATGTTTACAAAATTCATTTGACAATGTTCTTCCCTATGCACTGTTGATGAAAGAAAGATGAGTGATTGGAAGGGCCGAATGTAAGACGGGCCTGCGTGCCCAATTTGTTACTCTTTGAAAATAAAGTCCGTTCGTTCTCTCTCTCTCTCTCTCTCTCTCTCTCTCTCTCTCTCTCTCTCTCTCTCTCTCTCTCTCTCTCTCTCTCTCTCTCTCTCTCTCACTTTACAGTAATGTGTATATGTTCGTATTATACATGGTTATATCACATGGCATACAAAGTGATACTATGAAAGATGAGAGTATACAAAACAATATGGCATCAAGTGGCATTCAAACTGACAATATGAAATATGAGAATGCACACAAAATATGGAACAGTATGTTATATGACATGCGTGCGCTCATCTCTCTCTCCCTTCTTGCATACACACACACACACACACACACACACACACATGCGCACCCACACACAAACACATTCACTCCCCGCCAACCCACACATCCCGCACCTACCCACACAATCTCCCGCCACCCACACATCTCGCACCCACCAACACACACACATCCCCACCCAGGCATCTCTTCCCATCGGCATATGCACCACCCATCCCCCAACCTACACACAATCTTCCACCCCCAACCTCGCATCCCTCAACTACAACACCCCTACCCACACACATATTCCCAACCCACCCATTCACATCCCTCACCCACTCACACAACCCCACCCCTCATACAATCCTTACCCAAACACATATTCCTACTCACACATCTCCACCACCCACACATCCCCCACATACATCTCACATTTACACACACTCCACCACCCTCACATACATCCCCACCCACACACATATCTCGAACCACACTCCCACCCCACCCACACCACACAAGCGTGTGTATTAACAAGCGTGTATTACTTACAATAACAGGCGTTACAGCTATCTTGTTTTGGTTGGCTAGTATATTCTCGATTTGCCTGAACAGATCAAACAGACAGGTATATAACACTAACTCATTATGTCTGAGACTGCTCATTAAGTACATGTTGTTGGGAATCCTAGTCGATTCATTCGCAATCATCTTTATCATCATCATAATCGACATCGTCATCATCATGTGCCCTGCCAACTTTATTAGGCGTTCATGCCTCTTCACAGATGTTAGTCTTTTGAGTTCTGTATTAACTCTGATGAAGACATTCCTTCATGTCACCGTCTCAGTCCATCCAGCATTAAATTAACTCTGATGAAGACATTCCTTCATGTGACCGTCTCAGTCCATCCAGCATTACTTCTCTCTGTATGCATCTACCTCTCTTCCTTTTCTCTTTCCAGTCGTCTCTATGTTTTAATTTGTTTGTTGTTTTAAATTTTTTTTTCATCGCTAGCTTTGCACTCAAGCGTAGTGGAAACATGTGTGAATACTGATGTTTGCGTGTGGATTAGCTTTCCCTATATCCAGTATCTTTCGCCATTAGGCGATCCCAGTCCGACTTCTAAGATTACTAATAACTTAAGTCCCCAAGTTAAGAACGAGAAGTCAACATTTTACCGGTGTAGGGGTTGAATCAGCTATCTCGACATCAGCACATATGAAGTTAAGAACGAGGGATTTTATTTATTCGACATTGTTGACATCCATCGCCACGATGTTTCCCATATCCTGGCTTCTCATTAGGTGGTCAACTCCGTTTGTCGCTTTCCTTTAACTGCATATAATGTTCTATTTTAATTTGGTGGTCAAAGAACGCCGTTTATCGCCTTCCCATAGTACATATAAAGTTCTACTTTCATTTACAGGTACACATTATGTTCTACTTTCATTAGCCTCTTCCATGCAATCATCATTAATTACTTTGGCAGTCCAGGGTATTCGCAAGATTCGTCTCAGAAACCACATCTCCGTTTCTTCATATTAATTCTTAGTGTGTTCATTGCCGTCCCTGGATGCACCGCCATAAATCAGAACAGTTTCTACATCACACTTCAGCACTCTCTGACATTACTTGATTGTCACTACAGTGGAGTCTGGGTAAATAGAAGTCACAGGGCCGAAGGAATTTGTTCTACTTATCAGAAATTCTACTTATCCAGACTGCACTAATTTACACTAATACCATGCAGTAGCATTGAGTAAAATGATTGTACCACTTAGGAAATACAGTTAGTGAACAAATAAATAGCAATACAATATCAGACATGTTTAATTATTTTCGAAAACGGAATGTTAAAGTCATATGAATATTTCCAAATTAATGAAAGAAAAAGTCTGTCGTTTCTTGAGACGATCCAACCAGCCAGCAGTACAATTCCAGTCTGTCTGACCTCCAAGACGTGCAAATTCTTCTGCTTTGCAATAGGTAAAGGCCCATTTACTGGCACATTTGCCGATCTAATCACAGTGAACCATTTTAAAAAGGCAGCATCGAAAAACAATTTTCTGTAGCGGTCTTTATGATTTAAAATGCTGAAAAGTGTCGATGTTGGAATACCAAATTCTCTATCTATATTCACTTTCTCAATCTTTCTTTTTAAAGTTAAAGTAGTAAGCTTTCGTCCACTAGCCGCCATTGACATGTAGCGAGATATCATATGTGCGAGATTGTTGTTCTCCGGGCTGACTAAATTAAACAAATAATTCTTTCGCGAAACAATCTTTTTTTGTAGTGTGAAATGAACAGTTCGACTTAAACATCAACACTTATATAGTCGGTATTTATTTTTATGTTCGACTAATCCGAAAATTCGAGTTAACCGAATTCGACTTATAAGGACTTGTTATACAATGATAAAGAAGGATAATGGCCGGGACTAAGCCATCAACGTCGACTTAAGCGAAATTCTACTTATCCGAGTTCGACTTAAGTGGACTCGACTGTATTTGGATCAGATACTTTTCATTTCCTGAAATGCGGCTTTAGATTGACATATTCTGTTCTTAATCTCTAATTTGTCATAAATCTTTCATCTGATGATATAATTACCCCTAGATATTTACATTTTCCCTTCTAATGTCATATCATATTTTGACATTATCGTTTTCTTCTATATAACCATTGTTTCTGTTCTCTTTATACACAAGGAAAGACCCGTTTTTTGCACAATTTACTACAGGCATGTTAAAAAGCTGTAGATAGTTTGGTTCTTCCGCGATCAATACTGTGTCATCTGCACAGCGTAGAATGTTTATATTATAAAGACCAGCTCATATGGCTTATTTTTGATCTTTTATCATTATTACATCGCTATAAGGAGAGATCAGACCCGATGACAAACAACAGCCTTGTCATACGTCTTGCTTTATATGTTAATGCATGCCCTCTTTATTACCCATTTTAACTGTTGCTACTTATTTTCTGTAATATTCTGTACTAGTCTGAGACCTTTCCTATGAATTTTAATATTGTCCAACATGTTGATTATTTCACCAATCTCTAACTCCAAGAACCTGTGTCAGATCCTAGTCAGATATGACTGACCTACCGCATGATAGTAGTAGGTACTACCTGCTTTCTGTTAGCGTCGAATGTTAATGGTGCTCACCAAATCCGGCACCCTACATTGTGCCGACGGATTCTGGCATAGGAGAGCAATTGAGAGAGTACAGGCCTTATCCCGGTGCGAGAAAATGCAACCTAAAGACTAAACGTCGTGGCAGGGCAGGCCAGGCTTTGTTTGATGTTTAGTGACTCTTGCAGTACGCACCTGACGAGACGCCGGCGTAGTATGTCTAACAACATATTATGCAACCTCTAGTTTCTGTCTTCATGCTTCAAATTAGATAAGTATTCTGTCCATATTACATAGTTGTGGGTTCATGTGGATGATAGTCCTGGCTAATGAAGACACATTTTCAAGACGTGTCTAGATGATCATGCGTCGAAGTACACTTGTTCCTGTAATGAGGCGATGATGTCATTTGGAGGTGACAGGTTCAAATCCCGGTCGGTAACTTTGCTTTCAATTATTATATTATCTAGTGCGTGCTCAAGCTTCTAGGTAACCTTTGCTTTCCATTATTATATTGTCTAGTGCGTGCTCAATGCGTCTACTTCTGTCCTCTACTTCTATGAGCGCCAAACAATACATGTGTGTTTATTTATAAACACATTCAAACATAAACTGTTATTTGTCTGCTGGTGTCGTGCCATAGATCAGTATAGAAGATAAGCATAACACGCGTATATAGGGGCTATGTTAGCATACCTGATAGAGATCTGCGTTGTTAATGTAATCGGCACATCCGACGCTTGGGCTCGTCGCCTGAGAATGTGTGGGAACGATTGACAACCTATACCTCCGTGCATCCAGGTCTACAAAATGCGATGGCGCTATCACATCAGAGATGCTTATCCAGAAATTGCTTCCGGACAAATCTATTCATTAAAATAGCATGTCCTGTGCAGAACCTCGCTCCCATGAAAACCTCCCGAAAACTTCTCGGTCATAAGCAAGATGTCCCGCTTCCGATACACCTATCTGGAGACCATCTGCCACATCATGCACCCATCTTCTCTTTGGCCTTTCTCGTTCTCTCTTCACGGGCATATATTCCTCCATTATTGTTCTTTGGCTTCCGGTCCCCAGAATGGAGGATAGGCATTACAACGGTTAAGGCCTCTGGTGTGTTTATGCTTGTGGCTAACGTTTGTATTCGCATTTTTCTCATGTTCGACTGGAAGTGTATGGTTCCGTCGCCCTGCTACTGAGTTGAGTGCGTGGCACGACACTGTGAGCTTTGAATTTCGTGTGGAATGTTTTACATATGTCCGCAGTTGTTTGGAGCGTGAACTGCATGTTCGGATCATTGGCGGTCGGCTTTTCGCAGAACTGACTGAATTGCATTATGCAGTAATGTGTGGCTGTTGGTTTTCTAGTGACTGCTGCTTCCATTGACGATGATCTGTATTTTTCATGGAGGACTTTTGTGTTGGCATTCTGACGGCGGAATTATGCACAGTGTACCTGTGTGGGCAGTTGTTTTGTCAAGATTCCTGTCTGTTCCACTTTTCACATGGGGTATTGAGAAGCATTTTGTGTGATATTCACTGGCACAGGAGCGGAGCATAATGGAGACGACCCGTTGCCGTGAAGTTGGAACCGCGACTAATGACTAATGAATATTGTTGTCTCCAAACGTTCATGACTTTTAAATGACCGAAATATCTCAATTTTCTTTGTTTTAGCAACCAACCACCTTAAATATTCAGATCTTGTCGTATGGATGCATTTGTTCTTTTATGTATCCAAGATATTCTTAGAACCCGTCTATAACATTTATATTCAAAGACATTTATGCGCTGTTCAGCTTGTTTGGTAATTGTCCAGGTCTCACAGGCGTATTTTGCAATGGCAAAGATGCATGCTTTTAAAAATATAATGTTTGTAGTTCTATCTGTCCCACTCCATTATTTATTTTTTTTTTTTTTTTTAAAGAGCAATAAATATTTGTCTTTTAATTTCGTTCATTGTATCATCATCATCATCATCATCATCATCATCATCATCATCATCATCATCATCATCATCATCATCATCATCATCATCATCATCATCATCATCATCATCATCATCATCATCATCATCATCATCATCATCATCATCATCCACTTCTGCCGTCAAGCGTCGTGGGGAGGAATAATTTGCGTTCCAGCGCCCGGTGGGCGGCACTGGATAGTGTCAATCCGTGTGGTTGTACAACGTCTTTAATGTCGTCAATCCATTTTCTTCTTGGGCGTCCTCGTGGTCTCGTCGTAGATGATCTTAGATGTAAGGCCAGTGATGGTAGTTGTATTACCATTGCTGATAATTAATAACCCTAGATATTCGAAATTTTCCACCAGCTTCAATGTTTACCCATTAACAAATATTTCTTTCTCCATATTAGGTTTATTAGGTTTATCTGTAAACATTTTCTTTGCTTTTGCTATGTTAATATATAAGTTGCGATTGTCACTATTCTTTTGGGCTGAGTTATTAGTTTTTCAATACCATCCAGGACATATTATTATTTTTGTTATTATTGTTATTATTATTATTATTATTATTATTATTAAGATTGCCATTATTGTTATTGTTATTGTTATTATTATTATTATTATTATTATTATTATTATTATTATTATTATTATTATTATTATTGCATATATTACACATTTTCGCATACCTGAAAAACTCTTCTTCAGTGAGCTTGCCATCGCTGTCTATGTCCAAACCATAGAACGCCCTGTTTAAGAGGAACAATATTGTACCGACTCTGTCATAGGTGAAGCAGTGAAACATCGCCCTCTCGATATCTAATGATGGAAAACATGTACAGTTTATATAACAATGAAAACTTGTAGGTGTCCTTGTCAACACACGAATACTCATTATACGACATGTTCCTTGAAGTGGCGAAAAATTGATCTAGATTAAAATTCGTTACACAAACACTCAGTATACTGGTATGTACCCTGACGCGGCGAAGCAATCGCTCTAGATTTACCAGACTCCACTTGGAGTGGCTGTAGTTTTGAGAACCTGGTCCAGATGAACTCATTTACTCATGACGTAGTAGGCTCTTTGCAGAACACAGCTCTTATGAAGATCCGCCGCTAAGTATGTCCATCCAGTGTCCACCATCGTGTTGTTCAGCCTCTGTCTCTTCCCCCAGAAATAATCCCCACCTCCTACCTCCCCAATCACCGCTCTTTCGAAGCGTCTGTTACGTGCAATGTGGTCAAAGTGTTTCTGTAGGTGTCATGTTCAGTTTCTGGGGAAGTACGGTATGGCAATGACCCCTGGCTTTCTACAAGAGGACTTCGCATGACAAGTGTGATATAAATCACAGTAACCATGCCATTGTCTTGTAACTTGTAAATATTGTTGTTAAAGATGTCAAGGAGGTAAGCACGTGACATCACGGTGCAGACGAACACGATGACCTCATCAAGACAGTTTAAATATGGCCGCCCAATCTTTGACATGCACACAAGTGGAGCAGCATTCTGTTATCCGTTTAAAAAAAAAAAAATCAGTGAAGGTGTGAAACCAATATAAATTTAATCGGCGGAAAATTTAATTATCCAGGGGAAAAGGGTGGAATTTGGGGGTACCTGTCAAGTTCCCTAGGCCCCCCCAAAGGTTGGGCACGAGGGATTACACACGCCACCAAGAGAATCTTTATTTACATGAATCCAAGCACTTTATCGGTTCTGGCAGCTGTGACTACATCGAAAAATGATACATTCGTTCTTTACTTGTTTAAAATATCTCATCTCATCTTATAAAATTCCTCGTGTACCTTGCGGTGTCGAGGTGAAGTATAAACAGTGGGAGAGTGCCCGTGTATGGGCTTCATATATCGAGGTTCTCATGGTCTCTGTAATCCCCTTTATCCATCGTTTGCGTGACCGGTCTCTTCCTCTGCTTCCATCCGTTTTGTACATCATTGCTTGTTGAGGTATACTGTCAGTTGGTAATCTATTTAACCTGCTGCTTTCTGATAAAATCTAGCGCTGCTAAAATTCCATCTGTAGTCATGATTTCTTCATTTCTTCTTGATACATTGAGTATTCTTCTCAGGAATCTCATTTCTGTTGTTGTGACTTTTATTTTGTCATCATCTGTCATTGTCTAGGTTTAGCATTGGTAGCATAGAGTTGGTAGGAAGATTGTGTTGTATAGTGCTTTCTTAGTGGGTATTGATACATGTTTGTTCTTTAGTATTGGTGCCATTTGTCCAGTGAGTTATAAGGCAAACCTCCTTATTGCATCAATTTTCAAAAAAATATGCTCCCCAAAAAAAATATATATATACATTTAAGGTATTCATTTGAAGCCCCCTCGTATATACGAGAAGACACAAAATAATTGGAGAACTGAATTAAAGACAGTTGAATAATAATGAGTACGTGTTGGGAGATGCAGGAGGCAGTAGTATATACGACGGCGTGTGGTGAGTTGGCTGATGGCATATCCTCCAGCTGGGGTACACGACAGAACATTATGAAGAAGCTACCGACAATTACAACTGAAGATCCTCCTCCAACGGTCAATTCGTGAAATTGCCAACATAAACGGTAATGGCGTACAGAATAATGGGTCATCTTACCGTTTTTCTCTCTCAAGGGAAGTAACTAATACAAGGAATTAGTTACGCTCCTGAAAAGGGAATAGACAAAAAGACGAAACTATGTGAAGTATTAGTTTGTAGTATTTGTTTATTATATATCTTTAGTGTTTTGTTCTGTACGTGTTAGTACAGTGGCTAGCTTGAATGCCGTTTGTTGGTGATGGGGTTTGAATACGCATGCTAGCAGATTAGTAACACTGACTATGGCTCCATGTTGAACCGCTAACAGTGGGTACTTGGAAACGTTTCAGAAAAATTTAAACCCCATAACCATCGAGGGCTGATTGGCCAAAATAATTTTGGGACTGGCATCATGAACCCAAATTTCCAACAGGTCATGTACAATTATTCTTATTATTCCCTTTACTTTAAACTTTCTTCCACACACACACACACACACACCCCACACACACACCCACACACACACACCCCCCACACACACAACCCCAAAAACAACACACCACACCCACCCACCCACAAAACACCACACCCCACACCCCACACACACCCCCACAACCCCACACACACACCCACCCACCCCACACCAAAACCACACACACACACACACACCCCACACCAAAACACACACACACACACACCCCACCACCCCACCCCACACACCCACCCCCACCCACACACCCCCACCACACCCACCCCACAAACCCACACCCACACAAAACCCCCCCCACACCCACAAAACCCCCCCACAACCCCCACACACCCGCCACACCCCACCCACACCCACACACCCCCAAACACCCCCCACAAACCCCCCCCCAAAACCCCCCCAAACCCCCCAAAAAACCCCCCCCCCCAAAAAAAAAAAAAAAAAACCCCCCCCCCCCAAAAAAACCAAAACCAAAAACCCCCCCCCCCAACCCCCAAAAAAAAAAACCCCCAAAAAAACCCCCCCCAAAACCCAAAAAAAAAACCCCCCCCAACCCCAAAAAAAAAAACCCCCCCAAAAAAAAACCCCCCCAAAAAAAACCCCCCCCCAAAACACCCCAAACCCCCAAAAAAAAAAAAACCCCCCCCCCCCAAAAAAACCCCCCCAAAAGGGGCCCCCCCCCCCCCCCAAAAAAAACCCCCCCCCCAAAAAAAAAAAAACCCCCCCAAAAAAAACCCCCAAAACCCCCCCCCCAAAAAAAACCCCCCAAACAAAAAAAAAAACCCCCCCCAAACAAAAAAAACCCCCCCCCCCAAAAAAAAAAACCCCCCAAAAACCCCAAAAAACCCCCCCCCCCCCCAAAAAAAACCCCCCCCAAAACCCCCCCCCCCAAAAAAAACCCCAAAAAACCCCCCCCCCCCCCAAAAAAAAAAAAAACCCCCCAAAACCCAAACCCCAAAAAACCCCCCAAAAAAAAAAAACCCCCCCCAAACCCCCCCAAAAAACCCCCGAAAACCCCCCCCCAAAAAAAAAAAAACCCCCCCCCCACCAAAAACCCCCCCCAACCCCCCACCCCCCCCCCCCCCCCCCCCCCCAAAAAAACCCCCCCCCCCCAAAAAAACCCCCCAAAAACCCCCCCAAAAAAAAAACCCCCCCCCCAAAAAAAAAAAAAAAGGAAAAAACCCCCCCCCCCCCCCCCAAAAAACCCAAAAAACCCCAAAAAAACAAAACCCCCCCCAAAAAAAAAACCCCCCCCCAAACCCCCCCCAAAACCCCAAATTTTTTTTAAAAAACCCCCCCCCTAACAACATATTATGCAACCTCTAGTTTTCTGTCTTCATGCTTCAAATTAGATAAGTATTCTGTCCATATTACATAGTTGTGGGTTCATAGTGGATGATAGTCCTGGCTAATGAAGACACATTTTCAAGACGTGTCCTATATGATCATGCGTCGAAGTACACTTGTTCCTGTAATGAGGCGATGATGTCATTTGGAGGTGACAGGTTCAAATCCCGGTCGGTAACTTTGCTTTCAATTATTATATTATCTAGTGCGTGCTCAAGCTTCTAGGTAACCTTTGCTTTCCATTATTATATTGTCTAGTGCGTGCTCAATGCGTCTACTTCTGTCCTCTACTTCTATGAGCGCCAACAATACATGTGTGTTTATTTATAAACACATTCAAACATAAACTGTTATTTGTCTGCTGGTGTCGTGCCATAGATCAGTATAGAAGATAAGCATAACACGCGTATATAGGGGCTATGTTAGCATACCTGATAGAGATCTGCGTTGTTAATGTAATCGGCACATCCGACGCTTGGGCTCGTCGCCTGAGAATGTGTGGGAACGATTGACAACCTATACCTCCGTGCATCCAGGTCTACAAAATGCGATGGCGCTATCACATCAGAGATGCTTATCCAGAAATTGCTTCCGGACAAATCCATTCATTAAAATAGCATGTCCTGTGCAGAACCTCGCTCCCATGAAAACCTCCCGAAAACTTCTCGGTCATAAGCAAGATGTCCCGCTTCCGATACACCTATCTGGAGACCATCTGCCACATCATGCACCCATCTTCTCTTTGGCCTTTCTCGTTCTCTCTTCACGGGCATATATTCCTCCATTATTGTTCTTTGGCTTCCGGTCCCCAGAATGGAGGATAGGCATTACAACGGTTAAGGCCTCTGGTGTGTTTATGCTTGTGGCTAACGTTTGTATTCGCATTTTTCTCATGTTCGACTGGAAGTGTATGGTTCCGTCGCCCTGCTACTGAGTTGAGTGCGTGGTACGACACTGTGAGCTTTGAATTTCGTGTGGAATGTTTTACATATGTCCGCAGTTGTTTGGAGCGTGAACTGCATGTTCGGATCATTGGCGGTCGGCTTTTCGCAGAACTGACTGAATTGCATTATGCAGTAATGTGTGGCTGTTGGTTTTTCTAGTGACTGCTGCTTCCATTGACGATGATCTGTATTTTTCATGGAGGACTTTTGTGTTGGCATTCTGACGGCGGAATTATGCACAGTGTACCTGTGTGGGCAGTTGTTTTGTCAAGATTCCTGTCTGTTCCACTTTTCACATGGGGTATTGAGAAGCATTTTGTGTGATATTCACTGGCACAGGAGCGGAGCATAATGGAGACGACCCGTTGCCGTGAAGTTGGAACCGCGACTAATGACTAATGAATATTGTTTGTCTCCAAACGTTCATGACTTTTAAATGACCGAAATATCTCAATTTTCTTTGTTTTTAGCACCAACCACCTTAAATATTCCGATCTTGTCGTATGGATGCATTTGTTCTTTTATGTATCCAAGATATTCTTAGAACCCGTCTATAACATTTATATTCAAAGACATTTATGCGCTGTTCAGCTTGTTTGGTAATTGTCCAGGTCTCACAGGCGTATTTTGCAATGGCAAAGATGCATGCTTTTAAACATATAATGTTTGTAGTTCTATCTGTCCCACTCCATTATTTATTTTTTTTTTTTTTTTTTTAAAGAGCAATAAATATTTGTCTTTTAATTTCGTTCATTGTATCATCATCATCATCATCATCATCATCATCATCATCATCATCATCATCATCATCATCATCATCATCATCATCATCATCATCATCATCATCATCATCATCATCATCATCCACTTCTGCCGTCAAGCGTCGTGGGGAGGAATAATTTGCGTTCCAGCGCCCGGTGGGCGGCACTGGATAGTGTCAATCCGTGTGGTTGTACAACGTCTTTAATGTCGTCAATCCATTTTCTTCTTGGGCGTCCTCGTGGTCTCGTCGTAGATGATCTTAGATGTAAGGCCAGTGATGGTAGTTGTATTACCATTGCTGATAATTAATAACCCTAGATATTCGAAATTTTCCACCAGCTTCAATGTTTACCCATTAACAAATATTTCTTTCTCCATATTAGGTTTATTAGGTTTATCTGTAAACATTTTCTTTGCTTTTGCTATGTTAATATATAAGTTGCGATTGTCACTATTCTTTTGGGCTGAGTTATTAGTTTTTCAATACCATCCAGGACATATTATTATTTTTGTTATTATTGTTATTATTATTATTATTATTATTATTATTATTATTATTATTAAGATTGCCATTATTGTTATTGTTATTGTTATTATTATTATTATTATTATTATTATTATTATTATTATTATTATTATTATTATTATTATTATTGCATATATTACACATTTTCGCATACCTGAAAAACTCTTCTTCAGTGAGCTTGCCATCGCTGTCTATGTCCAAACCATAGAACGCCCTGTTTAAGAGGAACAATATTGTACCGACTCTGTCATAGGTGAAGCAGTGAAACATCGCCCTCTCGATATCTAATGATGGAAAACATGTACAGTTTATATAACAATGAAAACTTGTAGGTGTCCTTGTCAACACACGAATACTCATTATACGACATGTTCCTTGAAGTGGCGAAAAATTGATCTAGATTAAAATTCGTTACACAAACACTCAGTATACTGGTATGTACCCTGACGCGGCGAAGCAATCGCTCTAGATTTACCAGACTCCACTTGGAGTGGCTGTAGTTTTGAGAACCTGGTCCAGATGAACTCATTTACTCATGACGTAGTAGGCTCTTTGCAGAACACAGCTCTTATGAAGATCCGCCGCTAAGTATGTCCATCCAGTGTCACCATCGTGTTGTTCAGCCTCTGTCTCTTCCCCCAGAAATAATCCCCACCTCCTACCTCCCCAATCACCGCTCTTTCGAAGCGTCTGTTACGTGCAATGTGGTCAAAGTGTTTCTGTAGGTGTCATGTTCAGTTTCTGGGGAAGTACGGTCTACAAGAGGACTTCGCATGACAAGTGTGATATAAATCACAGTAACCATGCCATTGTCTTGTAACTTGTAAATATTGTTGTTAAAGATGTCAAGGAGGTAAGCACGTGACATCACGGTGCAGACGAACACGATGACCTCATCAAGACAGTTTAAATATGGCCGCCCAATCTTTGACATGCACACAAGTGGAGCAGCATTCTGTTATCCGTTTAAAAAAAAAAAAATCAGTGAAG
>JACEFZ010019542.1:80000-108622 GCA_014155875.1 Cepaea nemoralis
TGTCACAGCAGCTGTGCAAGTCAGTGGTCAGTGTGTCACAGCTAATTGTGTATTTCAGTGGTCAGAATGTCCCACGTAGATGTGCATTTCAGTGGTCAGTGTGTCACATCTAGTTGTGCACGTCAGTGGTCAGTATGTCACAGTTAATCGTGCATGTCAGTAGTCAGTGTGTCACATCTAAATGTGCACTTTAGAGGTCGATGTGTCACATTTAGTTGTGCACGTCAGTGGCTAGTGTGTCTCACCTAGATGTGCACGTCAGTGGTAGGTGTGTCACAGCTAGTAGTGCACGTCAGTAGTCAGTGTGTCACACCTAGATGTGCACGTCAGTGGTAGGTGTGTCACAGCTAGTAGTGCACTTCAGTGGTCAGTGTGTCACACCTAGATGTGCACGTCAGTGGTAGGTGTGTCACAGCTAGTAGTGCACGTCAGTAGTCAGTGTGTCACACCTAGATGTGCACGTCAGTGGTAGGTGTGTCACAGCTAGTAGTCAACTTCAGTGGTCAGTGCGTTTCAGCTAGTATTGCACTACAGTGGTCAGTATGTCACAGCTAGTTGTGCAAGTCAGTGGTCAGTGTGTCACACCTAGATGTGCACTCCAGTGGTCAGTCTGTCTCAGCTAGTAGTGCACGTCAGTGTTCAGTGTGTCACAGCTAGTTGTATACGTCAGCGTTCAGTGTGTCACAACTAATAGTTCACTTCATTGGTCAGTGTCTCAAATCTTGTTGTGCACTTAATTGGTCAATGTTTCACATCTAGTTATGATCTTCAGTGGTTAGTGTGTAAAACATTTTTGTGTACTTTTGTAGTCAGTGTGTCACATCTAGTTGTGCACTTCAGTTGTCAGTGTATCAAATCTCGTTGTGTACTTCAGTGATCAGTGTCTCACATCTAGTTGTGCATTTCAGTGTTTAGTATATCACAGTTAGTTGTGCACTTCATTGATCAGCGAGTCACATCTAGTTGTGCGCTTCAGGGGTCAGTGTGTCCTATTTAGTAGTGCACTTCAGTGGTCAGTGTGTCTAATTTAGTTGTGCACTTCAGTGGTCAATGTGTCACACATAGATGTGCATATAAGTGGTCAGTGTGTCACACATAGATGTGTACATCAGTGGTCAGTGTGTCACACATAGATGTGTATATTAGTGGTCAGTGTGTCAAACATAGCTGTGTACATGAGTGGTCAGTGTGTCACACATAGATGTGTATATTAGTGGTCAGTGTGTCACACATAGATGTGTACATCAGTGGTCAGTGTGTCACAGATAGATGTGTATATCAGTGGTGTGTGTATCACACATAGATGTGTATATCAGTGGTCAGTTGTCACACATAGATGTGTATATCAGTGGTCAGTGTGTCACATATAGATATGTATATCAGTGGTCGGTGTGCCACACATAGATGTGCACTTCAGTGGTCAGTGTGTCACACATAGATGTGTATATCAGTGGTCAGTGTGTCACACATAGATGTGTATATCAGTGGTCAGTGTGTCACAGATAGATGTGTATATCAGTGGTCAGTGTGTCACACATAGATATGTATATCAGTGGTCAGTGTGTCACACATAGATGTGTATATCAGTGGTCGGTGTGTCACACATAGATGTGCACTTCAGTGGTCAGTGTGCCACACATAGATGTGTATATCAGTGGTCATTGTGTCACACATAGATGTGTATATCAGTGGTCAGTGTGTCACACATAGATGTGCACTTAAGTGGTCAGTGTGTCACACATAGATATGTATACCAGTGGTCAGTGTGTCACACATAGATGTGTATATCAGTGGTCAGTATGTCACACACATATATATGTATGTCAGTGGTCAGTGTGTCACACATAGATGTGTATATCATTGGTCATTGTGCCACACCTAGTTATACACTCCAGTGGTCAGTGTATAACATCTAGTAGTACACTTCATTGGTCAGTGTGTCAAATCTAGCTGCGCAACTTAATTGGTCAGTGTGTCACATCTAGTTAGTCACTCCAGTGGTCAGTGTGTCACATCTAGTTGTTCACTTCAGTGGTCAGTGTGTCACATGTAGATTGTTACTTCAGTGGTCAGTGTATTACACCTAACTGTGTAATCCAGTTGTTAGTGTGTCACACAAAGTTGTGCACTCAAAGTGTCAGTGAGTCAGATCTAGTTGTGCACTCAAAGGGTCGGCGTGTCACACCAAGTTATTCATTCCAGTGGTCAATGTTTCACACCTAGTTATTCACTCCAGTGTTCAGAGTGTCACACCTAGTTATTCATATATGTTGTCAAAGTGTCACACCTAGTTATTAACTCCAGCGGTCAATGTGTCACACCTAATTATTCACTCCAGCGGCCAGTGTGTCACACCTAGTTATTCACTCCAGCGGTCAATGTGTCACACCTAATTATTCACTCCAGTGGTCAGTGTGTTACACCTAGCTATTCACCCCAGCGGTCACTTATTCACACCTAGTTATTGACTCCAGCTCCGTGTGTGTCACACTTAGATCTGCACCTCAGTGATCAGTGTGTCCTACTTCAGCACGCCTTTGAGCAAGGTTTACTTTCTGTTCTGGTGACTTTCGAAACTGAGGCGGATGAGCTAACCCCTCATTCACGGCTGCCTCTATGTTAAATGTAATTTAGAAAGAAAAAGAACTACAAGAGGAAACATGCTTATTTTCTTGGTGTAAATAATCAACATGATCTCACTTTGAGATAATCTATAGATGACCATTTACGCCAGTAAATGTCGAAACATGTCGATGATGAAGTTTACCAAACTCCCAAAATAGGCTCCGGAATTGGCATGGGGAGCAAATGCAGCAAGCGTTATACTGTGCACATCACCAACTCATTGCCAAGTGGTCTATCAATATATGCTTCTAGCACCATATAACCTATGCGCCATATGTTTCTTTGTTTTTATCACAGGATTCCATATTCCGTCATCAGAAGATTACAGTCCAATACATCAATGGGAATGTGTAGATATACGTGTACAATAACTGAGGCATTTATATATGCGTATATGTAGGGGGATTGAGTGGTATCCAGGTATGGTGTCCGCCTCGAGTGCTGGAGGTCCCGGGTTCAAGCCCCGGTGAGGACCGGGATTTTTTCACGTGGACTTCTAGTAATAAAATGTCCCTGGTCTCTGGGTAGTGAGATCGGACTCCCGTGTGTATTGTTGCGCACGTAAACACATCCCTTGGCAGTTGGACATCGAAAAAGAGTAGCCTAACGGAGCTGCCCGCGCACAATTTAGAGTTAAAAATCTACCCAAAGTATTTAAGGACCCTCGCCGGTGCTACGGAATTCGTGCACTGAGCTGAGTTTCTCCGGACTCAGGCTTGAGTTAGGAGAAGAACGGAGCCCATATGAGTTGCACCCGTGTGCCATGATGTTGTTTCGTCGACTAAACTAAACTAAACTAAACATTTATATATGTAGATATAGACTTGTACATGAACTGAGGCATTTACATATGTAGATATAGACGTGTACAATCAATGAGGCATTTATACAGACAGACAGACAGACAGCCAGCCAGCCAGCCAGCCAGCCAGCCAGCCAGCCAGCCAGCCAGCCAGCCAGCCAGCCAGCCAGCCAGCCAGCCAGCCAGGCAGGCAGATGGATGGATGGATGGATGGATGGATGGATATATAGATAGATAGATAGATAGATAGAATGATAGATAGATAGATAGATAGATAGATAGATAGATAGATAGATAGATATAGATAGATAGATAGATAGATAGATAGATAGATGTGTACACGAACAGAGGTATTTAAGTACGCAAGAAGTATGTGAGTGTGATATTTTGGACATGTGTGTGTGTGTGTGTGTGTGTGTGTGTGTGTGTGTAAAATGACCTTTCACATGCCTTACGTTGCATACATTGCTGGACCAATATTTGTATAACCCAACCTGTACTAGGTAGCTGATATGGACATTATTACCCCTGTTATCTTGCCTTCCCATGACATACTATTTACCCTTTGTAGGTCAATTTCTGTTTTAATTATTCCTGTCGCGTATCGAACACATGATCACATTGTCACCAGGCTAGTGTCTAGCCACTGTGTCACCACAACTCGCGTAGATGTGTTTTGCATGTATTATGTGTTACTTGTTAATTGTGAGAAAATAGACAACTCAGGAGGTAACTAAATACCTTCAGATTCCGGTAAAACTCCACATACGAAACATTGTCATCATGGTTGGTATCTATTAAGCTAAAGAAGGCCGTATGTACTTCTTGTACTCTGTCGGCCGGTGCCAAACCAGGCAGGAGGATTACAAACACCACGATTAGCATGGTCCAAGGACAATCCAGGTTCACCTAAACAGTCATTGTTAACAGAGTAAGTAATCGGTTAGCATAAACAGGGCGAAAGAAATCGAGGAAGACGTAAAACTCACGGAGAAGACAATTAAAAAGAGAATTGAATAATATGGAAAGGGCATGTATAACTAACTATAGGATAGAGAGGAATGATTTTGTTGAGGACCTATGCTGCAATGGAGGATTATAGGGCAAAAAACGAAGAAGAATGCACGATTTATGATGTAGGCAAGTCATTATAATGGTAAATGAACTTTAAGTCGTAATGTTTAAAAGCCATTACGATCCTCATGTGTGACGCCAAAAGTCGCAGCATGCGAGATCATTGACTTAGATGTCTCTACGTGCGCTTTACACGACATTTCAAGCTTACCGCTTCATGGTTATCGTCATCATCATGTGCCATGCCAGATAGCGAAGACGGCCATGTGACTGTGTCATTGGTGTTCTATGTCCATGATATCCTTCCACGTGATCGTCAACGAGTATCGATTGGTCTATAAAAGTATGGGGGTTAGCACTATATGTCCACGTGACAAACGTTCCTTACCTGACTTTTACTCATCCACCTCAAGTTGTAACAAGTGTACTTTACCTGAACTTTACTCACCAACCTCAAGCTATGACAAGCGTTCTTTACCTGACATTTACTGACTCACCTCAAGTTGTAACACGTGTTCTTTACATGAACTTTACTCACCAATTTCAATTTGTAACAAGTGTTCTTTACATGCCAATTACTCACCCACCTAAAGTTGTGACAAGTGTTCTTTACCTGACAATTACTCACCCACCTAAAGTTGTGACAGGTGTTCTTACTTGACCTTTACTCCCCCACCTCAGAATTAATTGTTATTTACGAATAACATTACTGCAATATTACGCGCCATCAGGAAACAATAATAATCTGTCAAGTGTATTTGTTATAATTTACACAATGTCAAATAAAGATAACAAATTATACTTACCTTTAACATGAGATAAGACCTGGCAACGCAAAGATAAATGCAATTATGGCACAGACAGATCTAGAAAAAGACAAATGTCAACGTTGTGCTAACGTAAGTAACCACGAGATATTACGTGCACACGAACACGATTCATCTTCGCGAAGGATGTAATGTCTAGGGTCGTGTGTTAATCCCCCAATTTATTGTCGGCGTCATCAGGTCCTACGTGGGCAGATCATGATTGTACACATCATATGTACATCTGTGTGAATACTGCAGATACCTACAGACAGACTTGAAAGCAATAACTCATCGTGAACATAACAAACACTGTAAACAAATCGTGAATAATATTAAGACTATTCTATGTCGTTGTGCGACTGATGAGGGAATCGATACAAGCACTCAAAAACATTTTCTTGGTTGGCTTAACAAATCTATACAGTTACTCAACAACAATTTCTTGGTTGGGACTTGGGAATGGTGGACAAATCGATACAGGGATGCAACAACAACATCTTGGTTGGAAAGATAGACTGTTTCTTGCACAAATCTAAGCAGCGACTCAACAACAATTTCTTGTTTGGTAAGTGGGTTGTTCAACAAATCTATATGGTAACTCAAAAACAATTTCTTGGTTGAGACATGGGACTGGCGGACACATCGACATAGGGATGCAACAACAACATCTTGGTTGGGACTTGGGACTTGGGAACAAATCGATACAGGAACGCAACAACAACATCTTGGTTGGTAAGAGAGACTGCTGTACACATCTAAACAAGCTTCAACAACTTTAACTTATTTGTTATGTATCGCTGGTGGACATATCTATATAACACTCAACATCAAGTTCTTCGTTGGTAAGTGTGGCTGTTGAATAAATCGATACAGGATCTAAAAACACGTTCTTGGCTTTAGTTTAAGAATCAACTGTGTAGCTCACCGGACACGCCCATAACTCTCTATCTCTCAGCACATGTCGTACGGTGAGCTGGTGATGGTTACAGTTACACGCTGGGTGTACAACACACACCAGATTGGTCTCCACACACTCACACACACACACACACACACACACTTGCTGGAAGTAGGTGGACTAAAGGACGCATTATGTATATGGTGCTAGCCCCAGATGTTTGCAGACCAATCGGGACATTATGGGTAGTGTGGCCCATACTGCGTAGCCGCATTTCTTTTCCACTATATTCTCTGGTACCTATTTTAGTTTGGGTCAACCCGGAAGTGCAGGCACTATTAAAACAAAATCCCCTCATGGGAACTATTCGTTTGCTACTCAAGACTGCGACGGAGCACTTGTGGGGATGTCCCTATAGCATTGGTGTTTATTCTTAATTTCATAATTATAATTACAAGGGCGCTTCAAATTAAAATCTTACATTGTTATGTCTTTGGGTGAATATATTCTGAAAAACAAAATAAAGAGCAAATGTATCTTTTTTTCCCGTGCAGTCTTCACTGCGTTCAATGCAAGTCCTCCAGTACCGATAACGTGATTGGATTCTTGTAGAAAAAAGTGCTCTGGGGTCACTATTCGGTGTGCCTGACCAGGCCATTTATAGTCTGTCGCAGACGTCACGCCATTTTAGAAACGTCTTAATCCACGCATACATTCCTGGACTGACAGGCATCAATGACCATACTGAACCTTTGTATTTCTATAGGTTCACCCCTTCACTGATAAAAAAAAAGGAAAATAGAACGCAGCTCCACTTTGGTGCATGTCAAAAGTGAGGCTGCCATCTTTAAACTGTCCTTATGACGTTAGCGCGTTCGTTTGCACCATGATGTCACATGTTTAACTCTCTTGACATTTTTAACAACAATATTGACAAATTACAAGACAATGGTATGGTTATTGCAATTTCTATCACACTTGTAAAGTTTTGATTTGAAGCCCCCTCGTATATGAAGAGATCATTGTGACATATACATGTGAGGTATCCCACGAAAAAGGAGAGTTATCCATCTGGTTGCTTGCTGTGAATCATAGGCCAAAGTTCTTTCCACATAAAAGAATACTAAAAGCAAAGTGGGTTTCACTAGACCATTATACAGAAAACCAAATTGATCATATATGTATAATGAGACAATGAGAGCATATTTATATGACATAACGTTTGTCAGATTAGGCCTCTTATGAGGAGACATAACCTTGAAAACTTAGTGAAAACATGTAAAATTGATGGAAAGGGAGCATTGGGATGCAACGAGATAAATATCTAATTGGCTTGGTCGCGTGAGTTAATCGGGACAATAAAACAGACCAAATTCAAAATTGTGAAATTTCTAATAGGATTACACACGCTTGTCAGTATAGCACATGATGATGATGATGATGATGATGATGATGATGATGATGATGATGATGATGATGATGATGATGAATGACATTCGGACACGATTAAGCGTTTAGTGATATATCCCTATAATTTTATCTCTGTTATGAATGATATTATCATTAACTTTATCGTTATCAGGTTGCTCCAATTTATAACCCTAAATTAATTCTATGTCCTTTACAAGACATCACAATCAATTCCAACATTTGTTGGGGCTGTTTGCAATTTACTAGGCAAATGAATATTCAGTAGTTTGCGATTGCTTTCTGAACGACCGACGCTTATGGTATGCTTCGAAATGGCTTGCAACTGATTAGTGTTGCGAATCGCGTTTGCATAAGGCAATGCAACACGTTTAGAGAACATAACTCGTATACAATACAACAAACACGTGACAGTGACACGCCAGCTCAATTATTGTTGGCACTGATACCTTCCCACTATCTGATGGCTACTTTGGTAATATTAAGTGAGTCATACATAAACCTGGTCCCATAATGAGGTATGTTGCCTGCGGGGCCTGGATTGTGTCTTCTGATGGATCACAACTTTGTTTGCAATGTAAGTCAATGTCTCTCAAAGAAGCTAACCTCTCAATAAAACCACAACACAGCAACCTCCCAAGAACGAAACAACATGTATGACCTCGTTGTGCAAACCCCGGAGCCACCCAACCAGGTGCCCTGTTTCCCCGAATAAAAGACCTACCTCTATAATAAGCCCTAGCACAATGTTTCGTTATGCTTTTAATAAAAGACCTACCCCTAATATAAGCCCTAGTTAAAATCGTCAAATAGAATGGGAGACGTGTTGCCGAATGGCCTGTCGGAGTACAGACGCCACTAGTGCGCACCTGATTTGAAGAGTTATGATGATGTCACAGAAGAAGATGACAAGACTGTATTTGAACAAAAGTAGGATTTTGTACATACATAAATGTAGATTTTTTATTTTTATCTGAAAAAAAAAAAAAAAAAAACTACTCCCGAAAATAAGCCCTAGTGCATTTGTTTTGTTTAAAGCTAGCATTAATATAAGACTCTGTCTTGTTGTAGGAGAAACACTGTAGGTAACAACGAGACACCCAAGTTGGGATGCTATAGTAGAGTAGAATCACCACAATGTAGCGATCACCCTGATCAGAAATGTCGCGGAATGTCGATCCTCTGTGCAAAGCGTCGGTAACAACAGCTTGTGGTGGAATAGAACAGCTTGCAAGGGCCGCACACCGCAACTGTAGTGAGGTCAGGAGGGGCCCAAGCCTTAACAAAACTGCCCAGAGGAAGAGCTGGCTTCTGAGGGAGGGAGGTTCCGTAAACTGTGAACAGACAGGAGGCACGCAACATGACATTAACGACGACTACAGTGTACAAGCTAGCCGCCGAGGTGGGGGTGAAGACAAGTAAACTGCCGGAGAAAGAAGCTGGCTACTGGTGGGTTAGTTTGCAATGATGGGCTACTGGTGGGTTAGTTTGCAATGATGGGCTACTGGTGGGTTAGTTTGCATTGATTAGCTAAATTTGGGTCAGTCGGCATGTGATGGGCTACTGGTGGGTTAATTTGCATTGATGGGCTACAGGTGGACTAGCCTGCATTGATAGGCTACATATGGTTCAGCCGGCATTGATGGGCTAAGGTGGGTCAGCCGGCTTTGATGGGCTTCAGGCGGGTCAGCCGGCTTTGATGGGTTACTGGTAGGTTAGTTTGCATAGATTGGTTAAAGTTGGGGCAACCGACATTTCTTGGTTTACTGGTGGGTCAACCGGTGTTGATGGGCTACATGTGGATCAGCCGGCTTTTATGGGCTAGAGGTGGGTAAGTTTGCATTGATTTGCTACAGTTATGTCAGCCGACTTTGATCAGTTGCAAGTGGGTCAGCCGGCTTTGATGGTCTAGATTTGGGTCAGTCGGCATTTGATGGGCTAGAGGTGGGTCAGCTGCATTTTATGGGCTACAGGTGGATCAGCGGGCATTGATGGGCTACAGGTGGATCAGCCGGCATTGATGAGCTACAGGTGGATCAGCCGGCATTGATGGGCTACAGGTGGATCAGCCGGCATTGATGGGCTACAGGTGGATCAGCCGGCATTGATGGGCTACAGGTGGATCAGCCGGCATTGATGGGCTACAGGTGGATCAGCCGGCATTGATGGGCTACAGGTGGATCAGCCGGCATTGATGGGCTACAGATCTATCAGCCGGCATTCATGGGCTACAGGTGGATCAGCCGGCATTGATGGGCTTCAGGTGGGTCAGCCGGCATTGATGAGCTACAGGTGGATCAATCGGCATTGATGGGCTACAGGATTAGGTTGGTCAGTCGGCATTGATGGGCTACAGGATTAGGTTGGTCAGTCGGCATTGATGGGCTACAGGTCGATCAGCCGGCATTGATGGGCTACATGTGAGTCAACCGGCATTGATGGGCTACAGGATTAGGATGGTCAGTCGGCATTGATGGGCTACATGTGAGTCAAGCGGCATTGATGGGCTACAGGTCGATAAGCCGGCATTGATGAGCTACAGGTCGATCAGCCGGCATTGATGGGCTACAGGTCGATCAGCCGGCATTGATGGGCTACAGGTGGATCAGCCGGCATTGATGGGCTACAGGTGGATCAGCCGGCATTGATGGGCTTCACGTGGATCAGCCGGCATTGATGGGCTTCAGGTGGATCAGCCGGCATTGATGGGCTACAGGTGGAGCAGCCGGCATTGATGGGCTACAGGTGGATCAGCCGGCATTGATGGGCTATAGGTATAGGTGGGTCAGTCGGCATTGATGGGCTACAGGTGGATCAGCCGGCATTGATGGGCTATAGGTGGATCAGCCGGCATTGATGGGCTATAGGTATAGGTGGTTCAGTCGGCATTGATGGGCTACATGTGTGTCAATCGGCATTGATGGGCTACATGTTGGTCAACTGGCATTGATGTCATCTTGTTTTTTTTTCTTTTTCATGAAAATGATATATCGGGCCAGCTTCTGGCTAGTCACAAGATGTTCACCTCATACATCCCACAGTATCCCACCCATGCTTTTGTTACACAGTCGATGTGCTAGTACTGTTCATGCACACAATGAGACACTGCACAAAGGACATCAACAATATGAAGATACACGTTATGTCGACCTTTATGAAGACCACACGGTCTATAACAGTTTGTAAAATTATAGACACCTTCTCTTGTGATGCTTTAAAGTTTATAAATACAACCGTCAGTTCGGTATCGCTCTTTTGTTCTGCCACAATGATTACATACATCGTGTGCCACGTTGATATCTTTGCGAGTGAATCAGTGATCGTATAGTGCTAATGGCTGTACAGCTACTAATTTTTGCTGGTTCTGGCTACTTTATGCACCTTTGAAGCCTTAGCCACTCTCTTCCCTTCCTTCAATGGTCACTCTTGGTTTCTTCTTAAACCTATATCCTGTAATATTCGCTTCACGTAACTTTATCACTTCGCGGTGTAAATACCCTGCAGTGGAATGTTGTTTATGCGCTCGAAACCTTCAAGAAGGTTCTAAATTAGCAATGAGCTCTCGGACCCTCTATTCTTCTGACAATGTCGACAGACGAATGACCAGGCATCAACTTTTGCTTGCGTTTCCCACTCGCTGATATGTATTGCTACTGGCCAAAGCATAATAGCCTGCTCCCTGGCCTAGGTCTTTACGTCTTTCTCCTTAATTCCGTATACTCTCGTGAGTAACGTGATGTGCACGAGAAACGGTAGCGGTTTTCGCCAAGTCAGTAACTTAGGGGTATGTGAGCCAGTCGCTCAGAAAGCAATGGCAAACAAATGAGCGTAATCTTGCCTAGTACATCAACAGCAGCTGAAAAATGCTGGTGTTTACTGCGACGTCCTGTAAGGGATATGCAACCAAAACAAAGCGTGATAAACAGTTTACCTCGTGTACCCATACCCCACATTAGGTTTTATTATTAATGCATCGACCTGTCCCCAGAGTGCTGGTTGACATTGGTACGTCAATGATCTGTACGCGGTCCCCTCTGTTACACCATGACTCCGGGTGTCTTTCTCCTGCTGCACATTCGTACTCTGTTTAGGACGTTCGATTCGTTTCTCCTCTTGTCCCACACATGCACATTCTGCCGGCTCCCAGGCCAACTCGCCCTCGGACAGGAGTGTTATATACACTCATCACCAGGGAGCCGCGGTAGTGTAGTGGCTAAACGCTCACCAGCCGACCCCGAGGTTATGGATTTGATTCGATTGTTTAAAATTGACCTGGGCTTTCCGGTCTACCCAGCTCAAAATGTGTACCATCAAATACATTGGGAAGTAAATGCGGACGGCATGAAACTGATCACATCAACCACTAAGTTTCTACATATATGGATCTACCACGGCATGGCCAAAACGGGGTTATGCTTAGCTATATAATTGTGTAATTGACCACAAGGCAACTAGTGGAGCCTTCGTCTGGAACCGAAAGATACAAATGAATAGAGGAAGAACTAACACCTTATGGAGAAGAGAAGTAGAAACAGGTATGATAAATAGGGGAAGGACATGGGCAGAGCTGAGTGGCGTAGCTAAAGATAGGTTGGGGGGGGGGGGTGTGTCGGGTGAGTTGGTTGAGAGCGTATGCTCAAATTGGGGATATAGGACAAAAGAAGCAAATAACACACACACACACACATACACACACACACACACACACACACACACACAAACACACACACACACACACACACACACACACGCACATACAATTCTCAAATAGATTGGGATTCGAACACTCGGCAACCGGACTGTGAGGCAATCGTGCTAGCGCTTGTGCCACCACGGCTACCAAAACCTACATATGAGCACAGGTATGTGAGACGGACATCTGTATAGCGCATCTGTTGCTCGACTGTAATACTTTGAATCAGTAGTGCATATTGACATTACATGCATACGGGCTGTTGATTTCTATCTCGGTTGGAGCTGTAGATATAGAAATGGTTACAAATTTAACGTGTGTTACAGATAGACAGACTGAGGGTCAGACGGACTAACAGACAGACATAGAGACAGACAGAAAAACAATCGGACGGAGTGCTTAATAAAACCAGTGATGGACGAAAGAACGGAGAGTAGGGCAGACAAATAGACAGGAAAGTAGGTGGGTAATTCAGTAAGTAGTTGGATAAGTAAACAGACAGCCAGATAGCCAGCTAGACTGACAGGCAGACAGCCAGACAGATGGTCGGTATATCTATCTATCTATATATATATATATATATATATATATATATATATATATATATATATATATATATATATATATATATATTTATATATATATATATATATATATATATATATATATATATATATAGTATATATATAATATATATATATATATATATATATATATATATATATAAAATTTGCCCAGGAATCACGAACAGCGAAAATGCTGGGGTTGACTGCTACGTCCTGTGAATGACATGCAACTTAATATAGATAGATAGATAGATAGATAGATACGAGGGTCGTTCTGAAAGCAAGCAATGCACCAAGTCGTTTTTCTCAGCTAATGATGAAGATATAGGCATTCAATTTTAAACACTTCAAATATGGCATGTGCAGATTGTGTGCACCAAATTGCAACCCAACTCGCCAAATAATATGGCTGCCCTAAAACGTTGACACGGAGCCTGTTAACAACTTGCATTTCAAGCAGCGAATTATGATAGTATTTCTCGTTGCAGAGAGTCTATGTGATGTGTATAGAAGTTTTGCAGTCGATAGGAGTTCAGTCAGTCACTGGGCTTAGAGAAAGTGCAGATACGGATCGGCCGCCCTGTGGCTCTTAGCAAAATCTTCGTGCTGTGACCAATTCGACTAATTGTGAGATCACATTCCAAGGTTCCTGATGTCTTCAATATTGCAATAAACATAGAATTACATAATTCATGAGGTATATCTCCAGCATCATATATTGTGTTCAGCAGTCTGGTGAACTCGTCTTTTCCATATTCTTCTAAGGCATTGGTCAATTCTATTGTGATGTTGTCTGGACCGGGGTCTTGTCAGTTTTCAACTCTTTAAAAGTTAGTTATGATGCTTTATTATTATTCATACTGTTCTTATCTCGTATCACCATAAAGGCGCCCGTGTCTTGCCGGGGCCCATACGGGGGAGCAAAGAATAGTAACACTGTTGCTTACCATGCACGTCGTAAGAGGCGACTAAGGAGGCTATGGTTCCGTCACCCTGCTACTGAGTGAGTGCGTGGCGCGACACTGTGAGCTGTGAATTTCGCATGGAATGCTTTGATCTGTCGGCAGTTGTTTTTCACGTGAACTGCATTTTCTGAACGATGACGGCCGGCTGTTGCTGGATTGACTGGATTGCCTTTTCGGTTCACGAGTGCATTTTTCAGGCGACTCCCGGGAGTCGTCGCTGTAGCTACGGAGTTCGTGCTTTGTGCGGCGCTTTCGGCGGGTCGCCCTGCAGAAAGAGACCGAGCCCTATGGGATAAAACCCTGGTCAATGAAGTCTTTCTGGTGACTGCCGTTTTCATCGACGATGAACTGTATTTTTCGTGGAGGACTTTTGTGTTGGCATTCTGGCAGTGGCATTATGCACAGTGTACTTTTGCGGGCTGTTGGCTTGCCGACACTCCTGGCTATTCCATTGTTCACATGGAGCAGTGAGGAGCATTTTGTGATATTCACTGGCACAGGAACGGAGCAATATGGGGACAACCCATTGCCGTGAAGTTGAATCTCGACTAACTAACTAACTAACTAACTAACTAACTAACATCACCATAAAGGTCTTTCACATAATCTCACCAAGCACGTACAATCTGACTCTGCCAATTATTATTTTGCCATCATTGGGTTTTAGGCAACCATTTGATGTGTGTGTTCTTTAATTAGTAATGTCATTAATTCTTTTGTGCATTAATTTGGTATTCCTAGTGTTCTTTTAGTTGTCAATTTCCCTGCAATTTTCCTCAAGCCATGTTTCTTTTCCACTTTGCACAGTTTCCTAATTTTCCTACGAATCTCTTCATACGTTTCATGGTTATTTTTGTTATTTCTTCTTATTTCCATGAGTTTTAAGATGTCTTCCGCCATCCATTTCTTACGTCCCATCATCTTAATTTTCGGGATAGTTGTTTCTGCAACTTGGTTGAATGTTTTTTTGGTGCGTGTGTGTGTGTGTGCGTTTGTGTGTGTGTGTGTGTGTGTGTGTGTGTGTGTGTGTGTGTGTGTGTGTGTGTGTGTGTGTGTGTGTGTGTGTGTGTGTGTGTGTCGCTGATATCATGAAATAATATTCCCATATCGGACAGTGCATCAAATCTGTTCTTTACCTCTACGTTAAATTTATCGTTTATCGTCTCTCTTTACAGTGCACGTAGATTAAATGTTGTGTTTTGTCGTGTATATTTGACTCACTTTAATTTTATATGTATATTTCTTTTTTATTTTTTATTTTTTTTTTAAAATTTTCGCATATCCATTACTGGACATCGCTGTCAACATAAGCATCTTTCAGCTGGTTGTTGATTTCTGAGCAAGATTACGCTCAGTAGTTTGCCATTGCTTTCTGAGCGGCCGACTCACATACCCCTAAGTTACCAACACGGCGAGAATTGCTACCAATTCTCGCGCAACTTACGTACCTGACGTAGATATACGGGATTAAGAAGGAAGTCGCTAAAACCTCGGCCAGTGAGACCGGCAAATGTATATTGCTTTGGATAAATCAATGGTCGATGTATGTCTTCTCTTGGTATAGTCTTCGCGACTTTTAAGGCATTTCAACATTTTCTGTTTATGAGAATCCGAATAATAACCGTATGGTATGAAATGCGATTCGTGGGGTAATTATCAATTTTTCTGCCTAATACAGTCCTGTTTTTTGTTACTTTCGTAGACTTGTTGACTTCAGAATACGGAGAGCACTTCCACAGCCCGGTGATGGTAGGGGTCGCGGGTTCGAATCCCCGCCCACCCGCCCGCCCGCGCGCACATACACACACATGAACTGCCCGCCCGCCCGTCCATCCATCAACCCGTCCACCCGCTCAACCATCTTTAAGTTTCTGATCTTATGGTCAGGATTTCTCCATGTCCATAATCTTTTTTGGGTGATGTTAATACCTGGTGTATCCAATACTCATCTCATGTTCTTTATATGTATATGTTGATAACATATATATGCGTGTGTGTGTGTGTATTTGTCTATGTGTCAATAGATTGACTGATTGATTGATTGATTGATTGATTCATTGATTGATTGATTGATTTATTGATCTAGGAACCGACATCACAACATTCGGGGCATTCCCATAGGCGCTCCGTCCCGATCCTCAGCAGCCAGCGAAGAGTTCCAACACCAATAGTACCAGTAGCTGATTATATGTCCGTGTCGCCTTTTCCTCTGAGCGTAGAGCGTCGGCCAGATCCCCTCGTCACTCCTCGCTGCCTCATTCTTGCCAGACCATGGTGATCCATTTGCTCCTCCGAGGTGTATACGTGCTCCCACTAGGCCGCAACCACGTCTGCCTTGTCGTGCATCAATACTCTACCACGTTTTGCAGAGCCAGCCAATCTGTCTGCCTGTTCATTCTCCAGCACACCGGCATGCCCTGGACAAAAGATCCAGGTGATGCTTGCCACCCATGACCTCCGAAGCGAAGCAAGCCACTCTGCGCAAAGCATGCCTTTCCTCACCTTCCTCAGCATGCTTTCTGAGTCAGTTACAATCACGATGTATGTGTGTATCGTATTCTCGATCCAGCGGAAAGCTGCAGTGACCGACCTCCACATCCATTCGTAAGCTAAATCTTGTGGTATCATGTGCCAGGCTCTCCTGCACCAAATGTCGGCCATTAACTTTTGCTACGAACCCCCAGGCACTTCTCCTAACTCTCGACACCGAACCATTTGTGTAGAAAATCACATCTTACGAGCGAGAATTATCCTGAACTAGTTGCTCGATGTCCACTTCCGTGGCCCCTGCTGGCCACTCCCTGCACTCTCGGCTCAATGTGATTATACCTGCACAAGTCTGACTGCTCCGCTGGCACTCTGACCCACTCCTCTCCTTGCCTAATGTTCTCCACGATGCACACATGTCTGATCGTATGCTCCGCCTGAGCCATCCATGATTTCCCTCTTATCAGTCGCTGACCCTTAACTGCGTCCTGCGCCTCATGCAAAGGGTGACCTGTGTCGGCAGGTACTCTGAGGTATGCTTTCGCATGCATCACCTTGAGCCTACATGCAACAGTCGGCAAACAAAGGATGTAACGCATACACACTACTTGGGTGTCTCTGGTGCATCCCAGAATGACTCCTATAGCTTCGTTCTGTATGCGCTCTAACTTCACCAGCTTATTCTTTGAGACAGTGAGCAGTCCTAGTCCATAATCAATCACTGAGAGTATCAAGTGCTGGTTGTCGAATTGTGCTCACGCCGCAGTCCCCAAAACACATTGTTCTACAAAGTGCCTACGCTAAAGCCCATTGGAATGTCAAGAATGTTGTATCACGTCTAAAAATAGAGGTGTCACCCGATGATGGACGGGTCACGAGTTCAAATCTTATATATGTATTGGTCGACCTAGCCTTGGTAGCGTCTTTGCAATGACTGCTGGGTAGGAAAGAGCCTTGGAACGCGCACATACAGTTTGTTATTATGGAAGCCGGTAGTGTTATTCGTATGGAGTATCTTATACTAGTGTGTCCCTCACCTGATTCAGTGTCAGAATGCCTCTGGAAAACGGATACGTAGCTGATATTTGCGTCAGGTAAAGCTTTGTGTATGTGAGATCTGTGTGTGAAGGTTCCAGCACGAAAGAAAATATATTCTTCAATTTGGAGATAGCCGCCAACTTCTAATCTCTGTCTATGCAATGGCTAATTCCGCCGTCCCTGCCTTGAACTGATCTAACTCCATCTTACCTTCTGTTTCCAAAAGAAGTGCTGTACTGTACAATATATCTTAAGCTGCGAGAAGAGGCAAGTTTGGGCCCAGAATGCTGTTCTAATCTAAAACTCTATAGCTTTCTGATTTCATTCAGAGCAGGTTTAGTAAAAGACACGCTGTGTCTTCTGCGCCGACCGCTGCCCCCTTTTTAAATCCACAGCCAATCTTCAACACACGAGAATGAGAGAAGGAGGAATTAAAGTTTTCTTCCCCTTGTCTTTATACGACCGTGGTGTGGAGAAAGATTGTGTTGCATGACTGACTAGCATTGATGAATGTCCAGCGTATGAAATTGCTATGATATATTCGAACGAGTTGTAAAATGATCACCACCGCATCTGGCACTCTGATTGAACTGAAGTCAGGCTAACTACCCAGTCCAGGCACTCCAGTGAACGAGGAAGAAGAAGATTGATGTTAGAATGAGAGAATGAGCTTGTACTTTGTCATCTCATCTCTTTATCTCTATGTATATATGTTGTTGTCAATGGATGAGAGGCAGTGTGAAATTTCACAATGAGTACTTCACTTGCATATTCATTCCATGCATTATCACTACTAACAGACGATAGTTTGGTTCATTGTGCTTCAAAAAGGCGTAATAACTACGATCCATGGCGGTGGCGAGTGTGGCTGGTAAGGCCAATTCTTGCTGCAAATGTTTGCCCACAGTAGGTGCATGTGAAAACATGGTATAACCCGTAACAGTTGCCTCTCGCGTTGATTCCGAGACCGGTTAAGACCAAGGATGAAGTTATTGCCTCTCCATAGCACAAAGCCTGGTCTAAAATAAAGAAACCATGTGTTGCCCATGCAGCATGATCCCTCTCTCGGCCTGCCTAGTTCACTCCAGAGGAAAGTTGACACCTATAATCTGGAACAAGACAAGCTGCAGAAGCTGCCGGATCAGCAAAGCAATGCTCTAACTGTCCGCCTGTCGGAGCTTCGATCCTAGACCAGCTGCCAACCAAGGCTTAGGGCCTGGTCTGCCCTGCCATGACTTATTTTGTCTTTGGGTTGCATTTCCTCGCACCGGGATAAGGCTAGTACCCTCCCAATTGCGCTCTTTCGCCTGAAGCCCTTCGCACAATGTGGGGTGTCGGGTTTGGTAAGCGCCGCCCAACATTCGGCGCTGACAGAAAGCAGGTTGTACCGTTATCGCAGATATATCGCAGATTATTGCAGATCTAGCGCAGATTACTTCATATTACTGCAGATAATAGCAGACTATTGAAGATCAAGGTCAATAAGATAATACTAGATGGATGGACAGACTGTTGACTAAAGGAGGGACTGAACCAGAACCAATGCCAATGATCAGTTGGAAAGGAAATTAGGGATTCTTGCAATGCATCAAGTGGACAGTTACCCAGAATATGTTCTTTCAAGTGATTTATGTATTCTCATCTTGAAGCAAAACAATTCACCGAGGTGCTCCCACCCTAGTAACTCCCAGAGAATCTAGGGCCCAGTGTTATCTAGGTCTCCTTCCAAATCCCAGCATGTCAGACCCAGTACCATCTCACCACCAACGTTATTGAACTGAATTGATTTCTCTTGAACTTTAAGGAAATTAAGAACCATTGCCAAGGGCATATCACATTCAATGGACTGAGAACATTTAAATAATAACCTCAAGTCATAAATGTGTGTAAAGACTTTCTTTAATTCACAACCATAGAAATCCATGGAAATTACAACATCATAATGTGTAAACTAGAGACATTGTTAAGGAAGAATTGTGGATAGGCACAGTGAAAATCTGAACTGTTACAATTGGAGTTAAATGATTCCTACTGAACCATTCAACATTATCTATTGGTGTAACGATTTGTAATTCATGTTTCAGAAATGCACTACATGCTTTTATCTCCACAGCATATTAGTCAATACACTGATTTCACTTTTACTTCTTCTTTTGTCGAGTACATTGTGATGTGACAAAAACTTTTATATGTGTTTAGTTAACATTACTAAATCACCTACTTGAAGAATCTGGAACGACAGGTGGCTGGGTAACGACAAATAGACAGCAACGTCCTGTACTATTGTAAGCACCCAGGTTCCAGGTTATTCATAAAGGAGAACTTAACATCAAATAAATTGTCCTGCAACCGATTCCCCTAAACGGAAAAATGGATGCAAGTGGGGGCCACGAGCTAGATAAGTATCTCCTCCTCTGGGAAGGCTAAGTTTGGAGGGAAATCAGGAATATTCCCGGGACAACCCTAGATTTCCTGAGCCAATACTGGACACTTTGGCTTCCAAAGAGCCATCCCCTCCAGACGAAATTAGTCCTATCGTTCTAGCTTGACTTCATTACGGGGCAGGCCAGAGTGGGTACTGCATTCTCCTCCCAACATACCACATTAACATAGTGTGAAAAGCATTCTCTGCTCTGTGTCCATTGCAGCCATAGTTTTAAGTTCATTGAATACCTTTTGAGATCTTGCCACAGCCGTCATCACATGGTCCTTGAAGGACAGGCTCCTGTCAAATGTGATTCCCAGATACTTCAGTTTGTTCTCTCTGTTGACGTTTCTACCATCTATCGTGAGGCTTGGGACATCAGCACTCATAATCCTGTTGTCCAGAGAGCATCACAAAACAACCACCTTTTCGGGGTGTATCACAGCACTCATTTCAGTGCACCAGTCAATCACTTTGCCTACTGTCTCCTGCAGCTCCCGGGCTGTTTGTACCCTATCTCTCCTCTGCCTATATGCAAGAATATCATCTGCAAATGTTAGTATCCTTCCAGCCCCTGGTGCTTCTATGTTTACAATCTTCCTCGTATAAACGTTAAAGAGCACAGGTCAGATTGCAGATCCCTGTGGCAGTCCCGGGGTTAACATATGTGGCTCTAAGTTCCATGCATCCAGACGGAGAGCAATCCGACGAGAATACAGGACGGCTGCTATCCAGTTCACTAACCAGGGATTTACCCCTTTCTCCATCAGTGCGGTCATCAAAATATCATATCTAACTCTATTGTACGCATCCTCGAGATCAAGCGCCGCCGCCTTCGTTTCATGTCTACTCTGGAACCGCTCATAAACGTCAAAGGCAAACGTGGCTGCATTTGACCAGGTATCTTTTCCTGGCCTGTAGCTCCCCAGACCTCTTAGAATAAGCTTCCCCCTTTCCAAAAATTCTTGCAGCTTGAAGCGACTATCTTCTCTAAAACCTTCCCAAAAGTATTTTGAAGGGTTATGATCCTAAAGCTGCTAAACTTTGAATGATGTTTGAATGGTTTTGCAAGAGGGATGATAGCTGTGCACCCAGTCCTGCGGTACTGATGCTGTCCTAATGCTCTGGTTAAAACAGTCGGTCATCTCCTTCAGGTCTGAATCGCTCAAAGCCTTCATGTGGCCATACCTAACCCGATCAGGCCCTGGTTCCGTGTCATTTGCCTTTTTCAAAATATGTTTAACATTGTGTCAATAGGTAAATTTATATACTTATGCTGATATATATGTAGATATACATGCATATAAGTATCAATAAATTAAGTCATAAACTGTCATTTTACTATCTATAATATCTTGCAGTGTAGGGCAGGGGCTCTTGAGCCAGAATTAAGACCGCCTGGCTAGTGCAGTCGCCGAGAACTGTGCAGGTTATAATTTTCTTTTTGTCGCCGACAGAAAAAAACCTACACCCTACCGAGGATTCCAACCCGGGTCTCCCGAGGAAGAAACCGACGTTCTTAGCCATTCGGCCAAGTGACATTTGAAACCCACGAGTCTACATTAAAATAAATAGTAATATATTGAGAACAATTGTACATAATGTGGACAAGGAAAATAGCAGTTTATTACTACTGGAAAGTTGTTTGATAAGGGAGATAGAAGCCAATATGAGAACATTCTTGACAGTCTTTATGATTGAGAAGGAATGGAACCAGAGCACGATTTGATAGATGTTGCGGGAATCGGCTGATGGGGAGAGACATGATCTCTGATGCCAGTTATCAAGGTGCTTGATGAAGATGTTAAGCAAACTAGTGATGATAATTTCTTTTCTCGCGTTTCCATCCTGTTTCAGGATATTGCCGTCAACACCAGCATCTTTCAGCTGTATGTTGATTCCTAGGCTAGTTAACGGTCATCAGCACGCCACGACTTTCTGAGCGACCGGATGCATACTCTCATAAGTCACTAGCGTGACTTGAACCACTTCTAATTCTCGTCCGCTCACGCTGACAACGAGAGTATTCGGGATTAACGGAGAAAGTTGCTAACCCCTCGGCCAGGCAGCCGGCGTAGCGATGATGATGGTAATATTAAATATTGACATGGTATTAAGCTATGCCTCTAGGTCTCGTTGGCAACCACACAAAAAATGCGTAACTGAATAAATAATTATCGGTGACAGATTGCATCAGTACAACAAACGAAATATAACCAACCTGTGACTGTAGACACGTCATGACTCACTCACAAAAATCACACCTATCGTATTGTCCTTGTTATGCAGCAGTAGATATCCGAGGAATTTGTCAATTTGGCAAATACTAAATCCTGCAACACGATATCCCTGAAAGAACAATACGTTCTGTAGAGATTTAACATGTTACCATCCAGCAGCCTGATGAATGCATTAATGTGAAACTTGATAACGCACATCGGACGTATCAGCACCTTTTATCTACCTTGTTTTTTATATTTTTATTAATGCTTGTGTCATTAAACATCACCATATTTACATATGAAATAGAGGACAATTCTATAAGTAGAGTGGAGACTGACTCCTTCCCAACACTGTCGTGTATTGCTGTATTACTGATATAGGTGAGTTCTTTCACAGGCTGATGTTGCTGTTGTGTGTTGCCGCATCTAGCTTCAAGTTCTCCTTCACGTCTTAGTTATTTTATGAACAGCTGTAAAATGATACATATATAAGGTATAAGTGAAATGCGATGGATAGGTGTGGATGAAAAATATTTAGATAAGTATAGAATTACTTACTCAGGGGGGAAGGACTACAGAAGATGAGTTGATATAATTTTGGGTCAAATGAGTGCTAAGACAGTTAAAGGATTTTGGGTAATCTCAGATAGAGTATTATTAGTTAAGCTCCATGGCAAATCTCTGAATATTAACATAATACAAGTATATCTCCAACAGCAGACTGTAGAGAAGAAGATATAGATATGTTTAATAACTAATTAGACATGGCCGTGGATCAGTGTAAAATTTTTGAAATGACTATCATACTCAGGGATTTCAATGCCAAAGTAGGCAACGAAAGGTGAGTGGTGTGATTGGTGGCGATGGCCTAGGTGATATAAATGAGAGAGGTAACAGATAGGCAGAACACCATAAAATGGTAATAGGTAACACCTGGTTTAAACCACATCCCCGTCGATTATATACGTGGAAAAGGCCTGGAGACACTATTCGCAATCAGATTGATTATACACTGATTCCAAGGAGATTCAGAAGCAGTTTAGTAGGAGCAAATAATAGACCAAGAGCAGCTGGACATAGTGACTATATGCCAGTTATGGGAAAGATGAGGTCAAGACTTAAAAACATAAAGAAAACCCCAAAGAACATCAAGTTAGACCTAGCAGTACTTAAAACAGACAACGAAATTAGAGAAAGGTACACTGTTACTGTAAAATAACATATTCAATGCCATGGAGATAATACAGACTATTGATGAACAATGGGACGGACATGTTGCGGGAATCAAACCAACAGACATTAAAAGAATTCATTCCACCTAAACATAGAATTGCATAACAGAAATGGGTGACTGATTGTCGTAAGTAAAGAATGTCGTAGTAGTTATTTGTTCTTCTTTACTACTTTAGTGTCGTCCCTGGAGTGAGGGGAATCAACACCCATATTTAATTTAATTCAATATCACTATCCTGGAGATATCCAGCAGACTCCGTCCACAACACTCCCTCAATCTGAAGACACCTTCTTCTCACTCTTACTCATCCCTGGATCATGCCCCCTCTCATTCTTCCCCAACATAACATACTTGACATCTCTAGCTTTAACAAATAAAAACAAGAAATTTATTAAAACAAAGAGTATATGTAGGAGAAGTGTGTGTGTGTATAATGTGTAGAATGTGTGACGTGTATTCTAAAGTGTATAAAGACTCAGATCAGTGTTCAGGAGTATAGTTATTCTCATAACTGTGCTGAGAACACACCAGCACCATGTATTCCAGACAAACAACCTCACCGAGGTCTTAATTGATCTAGTGTCACTGGTTGTAAAGATTCCCCATATTAACACCACAATCTGAATGTTCCAGGTATTTCTATAACTTTATATAAATGTTCCTGGTATCAGTGTTATATATATATATATATATATATATATATATATATATATATATATATATATATATATATATATATATATATATATAAAATGTTCTGACTGTTCAGTAATACAACTATCACTTGCTAAACATAAGTATCATCAGCCTGTCCTGCTCAGCAGAAGCCAGGTTCCCGCAGACCAACTTGGGTATAAGCCCAATGTAGAGGCCTCTCAGCAACTTCTGTCTTCAAATCCTGAGCCATCATCTTCTAAACTGTGTTCTAGCTTCACTGTTGAATATCATAGCACACCTACGTGGAACCTGTTGAGTAGAGAATACTATGGTGAGAGCAACTCAATCCTGGCCGGAATTAGGTGAGTGTAGGCCAATAGCAGCACTCAGATCTACAACAGAGATCCGATATCTATCATACGGCCAAATAACTCATCAAATTGAGAACCACACACGCTGCTGAAAATTCACTCAAGGATGGCTTCGCTCGATGCACGAACTCCGTAGCACCCGCGCAGATCTTGAGTAGAAACTCCTGGTTTTACATCCTGGCACACCAATTACACGCAAGAAATGAATAAATCCATCCCTTACGCGAAAAAGTTAACGAGCACAAAACAACACGACCGATCTGCGCGGGTGCTACGGAGTTCGTGCATCGAGCGAAGCCATCCTTGAGTGAATTTTCAGCAGCGTGTGTGGTTCTCAATCAAAAGTCTGTGTTTACGTTTTTTCAACATGGCGGAACAACGTGTGTTTTCCGAAGGATCAGCAGTCAACATACCGAAGCGGCGGGGTAACCGCGCAGGGAAAAAGAAGCCAGGTAAGCGCGGTGGCTTGAGACGTTTTAGACTCAAGTGTCACCGTCTAGGACTCAGGAACATCCGTATTCTATATTGGAACTGTGCCAGTGTAAAACAACGGGGCTCTATTTTAGAAACCCTAGTTTACAGGAACGACATTGTAGCACTCCAGGAGACGAGACTGGGCGATCAGCTACTCCGAATTGCCGGCTTCAAATGTTTCTATAACAGACGACATCTGGGAACGGCGATTCTCGTTCGCGACAGCATGGTGGCGTCAGAGCTAGACATGTCCAGTTGGAACAGTGACGATATACAAATACAGGCGTTGAGAGTTCATTCCAGTATACCATTCGTATTGGTAATGTTTATGCCCGCAATGCGAGTGTGGACGCCCAGAAGTGGCAGTGCTTAAGTGGCATATTAGGCCACGAGAGAAATGTTATTTTCTGTGGTGACTTCAACGCTAAAGGCAGATCATGGGGAAACACTTCCTCCAATACACAAGGGGAGGAGCTCGAGACTGCACTGGAAACCATCGACCTGGTTTGTATCAACAGTGGCTGTGTCACCAGGACAGCAAGCCGTCCTGGCGATGAGGACAGTGCTATTGATCTGGCGCTAGTTTCACCTTCACTCACTACAGTGTGTAGATGGGGTGTCCTAGGACACCATGGCAGCGACCACCACCCATGCAGCATATTGGTGGAGAAAGGCAGAACCAGGCAGCACAAGCTAAAGGTAAAGACGTTCCAGTATGACAGTACAGGGCAAGATGTGGTGAGTAAAATAAGACGTGACAAGCGCAGAACGTTTCAGGGCAGGAAGAAAAGGAAAAAAAGCTGGGAGCAGCCACCGTGGTGGAGTTTCGAGGTGGAGAAGGCTTGGGTGGATAAGCGTAGTGCTGTAAGGAGATGGCAAAATGCCAAGAAGAACAGAGCTGGTCATCCTAGTTCCTGCTTGCACTTAGAAAGAGAGATGCACACAAAAGTAAGCTATTTCAAAAAACTGGTCACGGTGGTTAAAAGCGAAAAATGGGCAGAGGTGTGTCAAAGAGTAAGCACAGACAAGTCACTGAAATTGTTCTGGCGACTACATAAAAGCATGAGTGGTGTAGTCAAGAATAAGAGCATTTCTGACTTCCAAGGTGCTGACCTCATCTGGCAGAGGACTGACGAGGACAAGGGCAAAGCCCTCTTTGAACGCTACCTTGAGCAGAGCAACCAGACAGACATGGGAGGCCGGAATCTGGCCAAGGAGGTCACCTCAGACAGATGCAAGGCCCAGGACACTTCGGATGAAGACACAGTGACAGTGAAAGAAATCAAGGCTGTGCTTCGACGATCAAAAAACAGTGCTCCAGGTCCTGATGGCATAAGATACGACGACATAAATAGGTGTACCGACAATGAGCTAGAGAAACTAGCAGACATGTACAACAACAGTATAGGGAGTGCTAGCATCAAGGAGGAATGGTTACACAGCTATCTGATTCCCTTGCCGAAGCCTGACAAAGACCACAAGAAAATTCAGGGATATCGAATTATAACCATGCAGAATACAATAGGCAAGCTGCTGGAGAAGGTAATTGCCAGGAAAATATCAAGCCAACTAGAGAGGCAAGGTGTTTTCCCACCTACCCTGGGTGGGTACCGTCCAAAAAGAGAAACCTGGACCAATGCAGCAGTCTTTGCCCACGATGTCTATGAAGGTTTCCACTCAGGCACTGAAACCGTTGCTGCAGCGATTGATCTTGAGGACGCATACAACAGAGTACCACTGGATTTTTTAATGTTTCAGCTTCTTGAACTAAACGTAAGTCCATTCCTCCTTAGTTGGATCGCTGCAGCTCTCTTCCAACGGAAAGTAGTTTTTAGATGTGGCAGTTGGACTTCGGAACCAACAACAATATATCCTGGCCTACCACAGGGATCACCATTATCTCCGGTACTGTTCAACGCCTACACAGTGAGAATCACCAGTGAGCAGATCACTGGACCTGGCAGGACATTGTCATATGCCGATGATGTTTTAGTGTATCGTCAGGGTAAGGATAGAGAGGAGGTTGCTGTGGAACTACAAACCGAACTCAATCGCATAAGTACTTGGTGTGATGAAGCTGGGGCAATGGTCAACCCAACTAAGGCAACAGTGACCTGGTTCTCGTTGAATAATCATATTGTCAACAATCCAACACCAACTGTAATGCTGTGTTCAGAGACGGTGGAAAGAACGCAGGCAATGAATTACCTGGGGATACGGTTTGATCGAAGCCTTGCTTATAATGTGCACATAGACCAGGTGATAACAAAGGCCAAGCGGGGTTTGGCAGCGATGCGGGTGATGGCGGCAGTAAACTGTGAGCAGCGCCATCTATGTCTTCTGTACGAGGGGCTGGTCATGTCTGTTTTGGAGTATGCAATGGCAATCCTGACTGTCAGCCATAAGCAGATAGAAAGGATGGAAAGGATACAGAATGAAGCTATGCGCATTATTCTTGGATGTACAAGAGATACAGCATGCAGGGCGATGCGTTACCTTCTTGATTTTCCAACCATTGAAGAGAGAATGCAAGTTTGCAGGGCACGTGCCTACCTCAGAATTAACGCAAACACACAGCATCCACTGCATAGTGAAATTAGGAAGGTGAAGGGCAGCAGGTTAAAAAGAGGACGGTCGTGGATGGGTCAAGCCGAGGACATTCTTCAACAGGTGTGTTCACTTGAGGACTTAGAACCTGGCGAGGAGTGGGTGCAAGTGCCAACAGACTTCTGCACATCCTTTTCAGTTTGCATCCAACTAGATAGAAAATGCAGACAAGAAAATCCGGCTGCTGTTGAGGCTGAAGTACAAGCGTTGATTTTCGAGAATTCGCTAGACAGTGACGCGGTCATCTACACAGATGGGTCGGTCGTCCGACATGTGAGAAGCTCATGGGCCTTTACAGCTCGGGCCGGAGGGAGAATTGTGAAGGAGGACTCTGGTGCTTTCACTGAAACCACAAGTAGCCTGACCATGGAAGTCATGGCAGTAAGTAAAGCAATAACATGGCTCGAGACACAGACATTCACTAGGGCTTGTTTCCTTAGCGACTCAATGAACATGATCAAGAGGATAGAGGAGGGGTCGATTCGAAGAGAATGGTTGCTGCCTCTGAAGCGGTCTCGGCTGGCAAAGATTAGTTTCATCTTCGTGCCAGGGCATGCGGGAGTACAAGGAAATGAGCGGGCTGACAAGCTCGCAGGTGAGGCTACTGTTGAGGGCGGACGCGCCATGGACCAGGCTGACATTCTGAATGCTCTACGAGAAGTGAGACTTTTGCAAGAACCAAGTGATGACTGTGAATCTACAACAATGGCCAGACTGCGAGAGCAGCAAATTAAAAGAGGGGTGGCCAAACAAGAACACTACGCAGGAAGCCAAAGAAGATTGATAAACCAACACAGAACTGGCGTCGTTAGCCGCTACACGCTGCGGGATTTGCTGAGGAGGGGATCCGAGCACTTATGGACTGAATGGTCCGATGTGCAACGAGGATGATCTGTCGACTAACTAACTAACTAACTCATCAAATGGTCTGAGACATGGCAACACAAGGAAAGAATAAAGGAACGGGTAGAAACCCAGCAGATTCCCTACTGGAAGATCCTACCATTTCACATTCCCTTCCTCCCTCCCAACCATCCTCAATCTCTCGAATTATTATCCCACTACATTGTCCTCAACTCCCTGAGTAAAATGATATATCACACAAGCTAGTCAAAGCCACACAATAGGATACTAGTGCCGACGCTCCTATGATACATTCTAGCACCGCACTTATAGAACATTCTATCACCACACCTATAATACACTATATCACCACACCTATAATACATTATATCACCGCACAGTAC